>VZRS01013010.1:284-16840 GCA_013398055.1 Ifrita kowaldi | reverse complement strand
ATGTTGGGGTTCAGGGGTTGTAGGGGGCACGGCAGGCTGGGCACCCTGTGGCATTGGGAGCCCCCAGCCGTGCCCCCCCCGAGGGACATCTCCCACCCCGGGAGTGCTGATGGCTCTGGCTCCCCCAGGGCATCTTCCCGGCTTCACTGATCCGGCTCAAGGGCGCCGTGGTGGAGCAGCAGGGGTAGGTCCGGGGCACGGGCAGAGGCGGTGGGCTCCACTTTCTGCCCTGTGCGGGGTCCCTGCGGAGCCGGGGTCTCCAGGGGTCCTTGTGCCTCCCCCAGGATGGAGGAGAGCGTGGTGCCCGCCGAGATGCCCATGGTGCAGGAGATCACCACCACGCTGCGGGAGTGGGCCACCATCTGGAAGCAGCTCTATGTGGTGAGGGATGGGGGGTCTGGGGGTCCGGGGGATCTGGGAGCAGGATAGGGGTCCCCTGGTGACCCCAGTGACTCTGTGGTGCTGCCGCAGGCCGGGCAGACGGAGCAGTACAGGCAGGTGAAGCGGATGATGCAGGAGCTGATGGAGCAGCGCTCGCAGCTGCTCTCAGGGACGCTGCCCAAGGACCAGCTCCTGCGGCTCAGGAAGGAGGTGACCGGCAAGATGGACTACGGCAACAAGTGAGGGCGGGAATGGGGCACAGGGACCCCAAATCCACGCCTGGCACAGGCTGTGCGGTGCTCAGGGGTGCTCCCTGACAGCCTGTCTGGGTGTCCCTGTGTGCCCATCATCCCAGCTGCGTGTCCCTGGGGCACCCTGTGTCCCTGCTGTCCTGGCTGGCTGTCCCTGTGTCGCCATCGTCCCAGCTGGCTGTCCTTTGATGGCTGGGGACAGTAAGTGTGCCACCAGGTGCACAAGCCACCTGGCCAAGGGCTATGGCCGACGAGCCGTGGCTGGGACAGGAGTGTCCCTGGTGCTGCCCGACTCCTGTCCCCTTTCCCAGTCGGATCTGTCCTGCCCCCTCAGACCCTGTGCAAGGACGAGTCCTGGTGGGACACACAGATCTGTGCCCGCCCCGGTCCTGCCTCACCCCATCCCGGCCCCTGCAGGATCCTCGCGCTGGACCTGGTGGTGCGGGATGAGGACGAGAACATCCTGGACCCCGACAGGACGAGCGTCATTAGCCTCTTCCAGGCGCACAGGAGGGCGGCGCAGACCCTCACCCAGCGCATCCAGGAGGAGACGGTGAGGCCGCTGCTGGCCCTGCACCTCGGCCGTGTCATGCCCAGAGCCTGGTGCCCCCCATGCCAGGGGCTGTGCCCAGGGCTGAACCACCTTGTGCCCCCCACCTCGTGCCCCCCAGAGCCCGCAGCAGAGAGCACCAGGCCACGACACCCACGGGTCCGCGTCGCCCTCCCACAACCTCTACCTCTGCGTCCGCAACTTCGTCTGCCACATCGGGGAGGAGGCGCAGCTCTTCATGGCCCTGTACGATCCCGGCGAGCAGCGCATCATCAGGTGCGCAGGACAGACCTCTGCCCCTGCTGTGCCGGGTTCTTGTCCCGCTGCTCCCTGTGGCATCCCCCAGGCTGCCTATCCTGCCCAGCCCGGCAGGACCCAGCGGGTGTCACAGGGGGAAGGGGTACGTCCCTTCCCAAAGGGCTTCTCCAGAGCGGGAGGGTTCCTTGTGGCATGCCAGCCATGCAGCCGTGTCCCATGGGGCAGCCCGTGGCTCGTCCTGCCCCAGGCACTGGTGAGGTGACCAGTGGGGTGACTGGGGACAGCCAGGCCGGGCCGGTCCCTGTGCCGCGACTGGGCACACTGGTGGGCTGAGGGGTCTGTGCGGTGGGAGGTGGCAGGGACTCTGCCATCCCGGTGCCCACCCGAACCATCGCCCGCCTCGCAGCGAGAACTACGTGATCCGCTGGGCCAGCACCGGCGTCCCCCAGGACATCGAGCTGCTCAACAACCTCAAGGTCGTGTTCACGGTGAGCGCAGACCCCGGGAGAGCCGCGCTGCTGCCACCCGCCGCTCCCTCCTGCAAAGCTGCCCCCACCCGCAGCATTTCGGGTCCCCCGTGTCCCCCTGCGAGCAGCCGAACCCCCACCGCTCCCCCTGCTCGTGTACCCCTACCCCTCCCGGTGCTGGGCGGGGTGCCCTGTCCCCCTGCCCGTCCCTCGCCCGTCGGCACCCGCTGACTCAGCGCTTTGGCTGCAGCGCAGCGCTGACCCCCGGGACGGCGCGGAGCCATCGATATGCATATGAGCCGGGAAAATCAATGTTAATGAGCAGCATCCGCACTTCGGCCCCGCTGCCGTTCCCCGGCTCTCGCCCATCTCCGCCCCCAGCTCTGCTCGCTGCTGTTGTCCCCGCGCGTCCCGACGCGCTGTGGCGTGTCCCTGTCCCTTCCCCTCAGCGCCGCGGGAAGGTTTTGGCGCAGGGGCAGCAGCCGCGGGACGCGGTCCCCTCCCCAGTGTCCCCGGAGCTGGTGTACAGGGCCACCCTGCCATCCTTACACCATGCCAGGTTGTCCCCCGCTCGCCAGGCTGCCTGGCCTGGGGTGACCTGTGAGGCCATCGAGCCCAGCATTGTTCCCATCCCTGGGCTTTGGGACTCGTGGGGTGCACAGAATCCCCCAGGGCAGCGGGGCTGTGTGCCCACTGTCCCCACAGGGACAGAGACCCATGGAAGCTCTGTGCCCACTGGTTCCCCCTGCGCAGCCCTGGGCAGCCCGTGATCACCCGGCGCTGGCGCTGGCACATCCCCTGTGGTGCTGCCAGGGTCACACAGCCCCTGTCCCCCAGGACCTGGGCAGCACGGACCTGAAGCGGGAGCGGCTGTTCCTGGTGTGCCAAATCATCCGCGTGGGACGCATGGACCTGCGGGACAGCCACAGCCGCAAGCTCAGCATGGGCCTGCGCCGGCCCTTCGGCATCTCAGGTGGGGGTGGGCTCCATGGACACCCCCAGGGATGCCCGTGCCACCACGCTGTCACCTCCTCCAGCCCCCACACCGGGCTCTGTGATGTCCCTGTGCTGCTCCCACTGTCCCTTTTCCCTGCGTGCAGACCCCAGCCCTCTGCATGGCTGCCCCCACAAGCCCCTCTGCCTTCACCTCCCCCCACGGTCCTGTTCTGGGTGTGGATCACTGGCTGGGGGTGCCACCTCTGTGTCCCTGCAGTGATGGACATCACTGACATCACCAAGGGGACGTGTGACAGCGATGAGGACAAGCAGCACTTCATCCCCGTCCACCTGTGAGCCCCAAGGGCAGGGGGAGTGCTGGGGGGCAGTGCTGGGGGGGCAGCGGGCAGGGAGCAGCACTCCAGGCCCTGGCTGGCCTGGGGACACCAGCTGCAAGGGGACAAGAGGTGCAAGGATCAAAGAGAAAAGGTTTTTCCCCTAAATGTGGCTTTTCCAGGGTGGCTGCTGATGGCGATTTCCTTCACAACATGATCCGGAAAGCGGTGGAGGGGAAGGACATCAACCACAAGGGACAAGGTAGAGACCCCGTGTCCCCTGTGCCCACCCGGTGCCATGAGACTCCTCCCCCGGCCATCTGTCATGTGGGGCAGCCCCTGCAGGGTCGAGGACTTGCTGTGGTCCCTGGTGGCCCTGGATCCCCCCAGCCCTTGAAAAATCACTGTGGTCCCCGCAGGGCTCTGGGTGTCCCTGAAGATGTTGTGGGGAGACCTGAGCCAGGTGAGGAAGGACCACCCGCACCTGGTGGACCGCAGCACGGCGGTGGCTCGCAAGCTGGGCTACCCAGAGGTCATCATGCCAGGCAAGTGTTGGGGGAGACAATGCTGGGGGTCCCTGGGGGTGCCAGCACGGTGCCAGGACCTGGCTGACGGGGCTGTCCCCCCAGGTGATGTCAGGAACGACATCTACCTGACGCTGGTGCAGGGCGAGTTTGACAAGGGCAACAAGAAGACGCAGAAGAATGTGGAGGTGACCGTGTGTGTCTGTGACGAGGCAGGAAATGTGGTGCAGGTACGGCAGGTGTCCCCCGTGTCACCCCACCTCGGGTGTGGCAGGTGTCCCCTGTGTCACCCCACCTCGGGCAGAGCCAGCAGCTCCAGTAGCAAAACCAGCTGGAGGAGCCTCTTTGGCCACTGGAGCCCCTGGAGCTGCCCGGAATAGAAATCTGGGAATAGAATAAAGATATTGGAAAGTGCTGTGAAGGGACAGAGAGAAAATCGTCCTCCCTTGGGGACAGCCAGAACTCCTGGCCACCCCCCAGTGCTCCCCAGGACAGGCAGGAGGGGAAGGAGCTGGGGGCTGGTAGGAGGGCAGGGAGGGGTCAGACCCAAGTGTCACCTCCCCAGGCTGGCTCTTGCCTCTCCGTAGGTGTTCTCACATCAATTCTTAGCTGGCTCCTGAGGAACGGGCTGGAATTGCTGAGGGTCCAGCTGGGCAGGTCCAGGGATGCATCCTCCATCTGCATCCACAGGTTGCAGGGCCCTGACGTGCCCTGAGAGGGTCATGTGTCCCTTCAGAGGTGGCACCAGGCCTGGCAGAGGTGGAGGGGATGGCGTTTAGGGAGGTGTGGGCAGGGGGGATTCAGGGGGTGGCCTGGCCTGGCCGGGACAGGAATTCTCCTTCCCAGCAAGGTGGGATTTGGGCTGATCCCGAGGTATCTCCTCTTGACAGAACGTGATCCACGCAGGAGCAGGGGACAGCCCCACCAGCCACTACCGTTCTGTTGTCTACTACCAGCAGCGGCACCAGCGCTGGATGGAGACCCTGAAGGTCTGGGGAGCCCCAGGGCATGGAGCTGGGGTGGGCTGGGGCTGCAGCCCCCCCAGGCTGTGGCACTCATTCCTCCTGCACCGCAGGACCCTGCTGCTGCAGGGGGTCCCCATTGGGTCTGGCTTTTTGGGTGGCAGTCCTTGGTCCCCTCTTGGGGACCATGGAGGTGCTGCCAGTGTCACAGCATGACCCCTGGATGGTCACCCAGGATGACCAGCACTGGGGAGGGTGGTCCTGGGAATGGGCACTGCAGCCCTGTCCAGCCCCCACTGGTTGACTGGGAAGGGTGTGGGATTGGTTTGCAGCAGTGGACGGTCCAGCACAGCCCTTGTCCGGGCACAGAGGGACATTGCCCAGGTGGGGGCTCAGCCCATGCCCCCTGCCCTCACCTTGGCACACGTTCCCACCCAGATTGCTGTTCCCATCGAGGACGTCCACAGGACCCACCTGAGGTTCACATTCCGCCATCGCTCCTCCAGCGACTGTGAGTGTCCCTCTCTCCAGGCCTTCCTCCCGGCATTGCCTCTCCCTGCCTGCTGTGTCCCTGGTCCCCTCTGACCCCCGTGTGTCCCCTCCAGCCAAGGACCGGAGCGAGCGGATTTTCTCCATGGCCTTTGTGAGGCTGATTCGCCCCGATGGCACCACGCTGCGGGATGGGGAGCACGACCTGGTGCTGTACAAGGTATGGGGGGGCCACAGAGCCCCCTGATGTGGGGGGGGCTGTGGGACAGCAGCACTTCTGGGGCCAGGGTCCCAGTCCCTGCCTGAGCCACCACGCTGGTGGCACGTACCCGAAGTCCCCGAGGGTTTGCAGTGCCTCCCTGCCGTCCTCGCTGTCCTTGGTGGTGGGGGCTCCCTGCACACAGAGTCTCCAGTCCCTGCGCTGCTCCCTTGGAATGACAAGTTTTGTTTGGAAAAAGGTGATTTAAGCGTTTGTGACGGGGAGGGAACGTCCCCGTGGTGTGGCTGCGCTTCACCTGATTTCACCAGCGCTGGCACTGCTCGGGTTTGCTCCGAGAGAATGGAGGGGAGGGAAAATCACTGCTCATTTGGGAAAAGCTCAGTCAGCTCCGATGCAAAGGGCCCCTGAAGGCACTGCCCCCTTACCTGGTGTCCCCTCCCTGCACTGGGGCTGCTGTGACCAAAAGAGTGGGAGGCACAAGCTGGTCCCCACTTCCAGGGCGAGCTCAGGGCCCTTCCCTGTGTGTTGGCACCTTCTGGGGTCCCTGCCCAGCCATGGAGCTCCAGTGTCCCCGGGGATGACCTGCTCCCCCGCCCCTGGGCTGCTACATGGGAGGGTTCTCTGATTTTGGCAGCGTGCCCACAGTTTCTCCAGGCAGAGCCACGTCCCTGCCTGAGTTTGGGATGAGCCGGCCTGCTCCCGCCTGCTGTGGCCGCCCAGGACAGGGACAGACCGCACTGTTCCTCCCTGATGCTCCTGCACATTTGAAATCCTTCCTGTGTCCCTTCTCCCTGCTTTATTTTTGGGCAAAAGACCCAAATTCTTTAACTGCTGCCGTGGCCCTCAGCGCTGGCTCTGGTCCCCGGCTCTCCGGGGATGGTCCCCTCCACAGCAGGAGCTTTGGGCACCTCTGGGAGTGCCAGTGCTGGCTGTGGCAGTGAGATCGAACCTCCCACAACTCCCTTCTAGGAGATCAAACCTCCCACACCTCCCTCTTAGGAGATCAAACCTCCCTCCTGGGTCCCTGTTCTCCTCCGAGAGCTGTCCCTGCCCTCCTGAACCACCACGTCCTGCCCTGCTCTGTCCTCTCCCTGGCTGACTCTGTCTCTTCCCGGCAGACACCAGGGGCTGGATTCTGGGAGTCAGAAGCTATTTCATCTTTTTATCTCTGCTTGCCAGAGGAATGTGAGTGATGGGCTTTTAGCTGCTCAGACCTCTTGATCTCCAGCCGGTCTGAATTCCTGCCGGTTCTCCCTGTGCGGGCTCAGCCCTGGGTAGGAGCACAGGGCTCCTGTGTGTTGGCTGTGTCCTGGGGGGAAAAGCCAACAGCAAAGAGCTCTGTCACCTCCATCCGACCTTCAGCAGGAGGAGTTTCACCCTGCGAGGCTGCAGGCAGGGAAGGATGGATGTCTGTGAGCTGCAGCCCAGCCAAGCAGCTCTGGTCATCTCCCATGTGCCAGGCTGGCCTGTGAGCAGGGAAGGGTCATTCAGAGTCACCCCAGTGAGTCCTCCTGGATGGAACATCGATTAAATTTTCAGCTTAGAGCATGGGGCACAGAAATAGGCTGGTTTGTGGCTGTGGAGGCCCTGGCATGACCATAGAGGTTGGAGATGTAGGGTGACAGTGATGCTGTGGGACCAACTGTCCTTGACACCGGGGTGGTGTCCTGCTCCATGTCGCTGTCCTGGTGCGTGCTGGTGTCCCACCGCATGTCCATCCCTGCAGCAGTGCTCAGGTGTGTTTAATTTCCAGCCTCAGACTCCTCTTTATCATTCTTCTCCACCTGCCTGTTCCCCTGTCCCCGCTGTGTGACTCGGGCTGGGATTCGGTGTCCCTCCCAGCCGATTGTCCCCGCTGAGCAGGGTCCCTGCAGATCCCCTCAGGAAGCAGCTTTGTGGGATCAATGTGGGGGAGCCAATGGCTCCCAGGAGCCAGAGGGTACCAGAGGTGGGATGAAGGTGCTGTAGGGTGGGAGCCACCAGCCATGGGGTCAGAACTGAGCCCCTGGACCACACAGAGGGGCAGCCTTGACCCCTGGGGCTCCAGGTGTGACCTGTGCTGTGCCCTGCAGGGTGACAGCAAGAAGCTGGAGGACGCCAGCGCGTACCTGTCCCTGCCCTCGGAGCGGAACCTGTCAGAGTCGAAGCTCCTCTCCGGCTCCTCCTTCCGTGTGAGCGGGGCCACGTCCGGTTTAGCCGTGTCCACCCGGGACAGCTTCCAAATCTCCACGCTCGTCTGCTCCACCAAGCTGACCCAGAATGGTGAGTCCTGGTTCCCCACGGCGGGGTAGGCGGGGCTGTGTCCCTTCCCCGGTGGTGTTCCCACCCGCTGGACCACACTTCTCCTGATGTTTGGCTCTCCAGTGTCCATCACATTGGGACAGTGAGCTGAAAGCAGTGGGAACACTGAGCGCTCAGTTACTGTTTGGCCATGGTCAGAATGGCCAAGGCTGTTCCTGAGGGGATCAGCCGGATCTGGGGACTTCGGGGGGCTGCCATCCACTGGAGAGGAGCAGCAGCGAGTGAAATTCCCACTTCAATGTGGCTGCTGGAGGCTCCATGACCTTCCTTTGGAATTGGGGTGGGAATTGGGGCTCTCTGGTTTAACTCCCATTCCTAGGTTAGCTCAGGGGAGCTTCCAGCCCTGGGCTGCTCTGCACAGGTCAGGGCAGCCGAGAACATTCATTCCCCCTTGGCCAGGGGAAGGGCCCACGGGAATGCTGGGCTCTCCTCCCACCTTCTGCAAGGCCAGAGGATGGGAATGGCTCATCCAGCTCTGGCTGAAGTGCAGGGGGCTTGGGGGACGTGGCCTGGCGGTGTGGGGATGTGACACACGGTGACAGGGTCCAGGGCACTGTGGTTCAGTGTGGAGGGGTCGGGGATGAGACTGCTCCATTAATTCCCTTCCTGCAGCACAATTTCATCTCCCACAGCCACGACCTATTTAAAGTTTGTGCTTTATGGCCCTGATACCAGGGGATTTCAGTACTGAGCAGTCACTGTGTGAGGGGATGAGGGGGTCCTGACTGTTCCTGGCAGGGTCCTGGCTGCTCCTGGGCAGCGAGGATGGGACGGGGGAGCTGGGAGTTGGTAACATTGGGGTCTGACAGTGAGTGGTCAGTGCTGATGCCCCATTCCTCCCACCCAGTGAACCTGCTGGGGCTGCTGAAGTGGCGTTCCAAGCCCAGCCTGCTCTCTGGGAACCTCCAGAAGCTGATGAACGTGGATGGAGGGGAGGTCATCAAGGTATAACCGGGATTTGCTCCCCCACCTCCCTCACTGCTTCCTGCACCCACAGGCCCCCCATGCCCAGAGCTGGCTCTTGGGTGATGCTGGGGTCAGCACTCGAGCCCTCACAGGCCTCATGTCCCCCCAGTTCCTCCAGGACACGCTGGATGCCCTGTTCTCCATCATGATGGAGCACTCGGAGACAGATGCTTATGACACCCTTGTGTTTGACGCCCTGGTGAGCAGAACCTGCGTGGGTCTGAGCCTCCCTCACCCCCAGTGCAGGGTGGGCACTGGTTGAACTGGGGTGATGGAGCTCACTGGTCTGAGCGACCCAGCACAGGGCAGGGCTGCGTTCTGAGGGACACTGTCCCTCTCGGGGACAATCCCAGCAGGATTCAAAGGTGTTTCTCCCACACTAAGAGTGACCCCAGCGATGGGACCAGGGCAGGGTGGGGGTCAGGGTGGCTGTTGCCGTCCCCAGGCATCCCCCTGCCCACACCAAGCCGTGCCCCTGCCCGCTGCCCCCAGGTTTTCATCGTGGGGCTGGTGGCCGACAGAAAGTTCCAGCATTTCAACACGGTCCTGGAGGCCTACATCCGCCAGCACTTCAGCGCCACACTCGCCTACAAGTGCGTTCCTGGGGGGCTGTGGCATGGGGAAGGACGGGCTGGGACAGCTGGAATGGGAGAAATGGGGCTGAGACAGTGGGTACGGGGAGGGACGGGGCTGGAATGCTGGGAGCACCAGTGGGAGCTGAGGTGTGGCCGATCCCTGGCCACGGATATCCCACCCCGCAGGAAGCTGCTATCGGTGCTGACGCAGTACGTGGAGCAGGCGGGCCGGGGGGAGCCCTGCGAGCCCCTCCCGCGCACATTCAAGGCCCTGGAGTACATCTTCAAGTTCATCGTCCGCTCCCGGCACCTCTTCGTCCAGTAAGTGCTGGCACTGGCTCCCAGTGCTCCCAGTGCTGTGTGCCAGCATCCTGCTGGAGCCTGGTTCCTGGCCATGGGCTCTGTGGGAGGGAGGTCCTGTGGGGGTCCCTGTGCTGTGGCAGCGGTGTCAGTGCCAACCATCGGTCCCAGGCCTGTGGCAGTGGTAGCCCAACCCACCTGGTGCTGGCTGCTGTGACACCAAGGGTGGCACCCACCACTCCTGGCCGTGCTGTGGTGTTGGCTGGTTCCCAGACAGGTTCCTCCATCGCTGTGAATCCTCTCCTTGAGGATTCTGGCAGTTCTCAGCTTCGTGCCATCCTCTGAATACTGCCTGACAATGGTAGTCCACTGTGGGGGTTGGCAGTGCTGTCCACCCCAGGGTGGGAGAGCTCAAATCACTCTCAGCCGCCCCAAATGCCCCACAGTGAACCTGCACCACAGTGACCTCTACCCCAGCCCCCTGTGATGGGGGTTTCCAATGACCTCTTAAAATCCTCCTACAATGGAGATGGCAAAATGTCCCAGACATCTGTGCCCCTGCGTGGCTGGCACTGTGCTGGGAAGGCTTCCTGGAGCCCATTTGGGGTCAGTGGGAAGTGTCCCTGCCCACAGCACGAGGGTGGAGCTGGAGGGCCAAACCCTGCTGTGATCCTGTGACGAGCAGAGCGAGGGGCTGGGAGCCTCCACGGCTCAAAGGTCAAAGCACCCCCAGGCACCTCCAGAGTCCCCGCAGGACCTGGTTTCACTTGTTCCCCGTGGGCATGGGGTTCACATCCCAGTCTGGGTGATGGGACAAACAACCCTCCTCTGGGCCGGTGTGGGAGAGAAGGAAATCAGAACCCGGCCATCGGCGTTACCAGAAAAAGCCGGTGACGTTCCTCTTTCATTCCACGTACGCGGCACCAAAAGCCTAAGTGTCCTGAGGGAACAACGGGCAGCGAGGAGCCCCACACACGATGGGCAGCGAGGAACCCCCCCACACACATGGCAAGGGCACGGGGTGGGCACTGGCTGGCACCGAAAGCAGCGGGATCACCCCGTTCCCAGGCGCCGTGGTTGGGCAGGTGGCTGTTTTGAGGGAATGAAGGCTTTGCCTCCTCCACCCCAAGCCCAGGATGTGTCGGGGTCTCTGTGGGTGCTCCCATGGCAGTGAGGAGCTGAGTTGGGGTCCCTGTGCCCCCAGGGACCGTCACACCTCACTTTGCCCCGCTCTGTCTTAACCGTGCCATTTGAGCCCTGTCTGTCCTCGCCACTTCCATCCCTTCCCAGCGCTCCCATCCATGGCTCCGGGGTGCTCCAGAGCTCTGGGGTGCTCCACAGCATCACACCCAGCACCTGTCTCTCCCTCCTGCATGAGGACACGGAGCAGATTCCCAGCTCAGAGCGCTCCTGGCAGAAGAAATTAATTACGCGGCGCGTTTGCAAACAGCCCCGTGAATGAGTTTGCCTGGAACAGAGACATCCCCGAGGACATTTAGCAATTTTATACAGCTTCCCTTTATCTCAGCGATCTCAGCGTGCAATAACACGGGCTCCTCAGATCCTCTAAGTGCTCTGAACGTGCTGCAATTTGTACAGGCTGTAATCGACAGGAATTGGGTTGTAATTAGAGTCAGTTGCTGCAGATTGCCGGCTCTGGGATTGCCTGTGCTGCCGCTGGAGCCCGGCAAGCAGCGCCTGCAGCTCCTGCGAGGAGCCCAGGTCCCTGCAAAGATGATTGAGGGCACCGTCCTCCACCTTGGGACACCCTGTGTCCCTTCAGGGCCCCCCCAGCACTCCGATGGCACCGTGGTGACGTCTCTCCCTCGTTGCTTCCTCCCTGCTGGTTCCTCTGGCTGCTTCTGCTTTTTAACCATCACCGGGGGTGGCAAAACTTTCTCTGCCAGTCCTGCTTGTCCCCTCTCTTGTCCCCTGGTGCCACTGCAAGGGCCGGCCACTTACCCTCCACCTCTAACCAGTCACCGGTTCTACCAGGGACCCCACAGCTGCTGGTTGTCCCTCCCAACCCCTGCCATGGGGACATTGCTGGGGTCCCTAAAGGCCATCACAGCTGCTGGGGTCCCACCGTGATCTGGGCTGCAGGGGATCCTGGGCTGGGCATCCCTTCCCAGGATCCAGGACATCCCTTCCTGGGAACCACGGGACCCTTCCCAAATGAATCGTGATCAAGGTGGGATTGTGACAGTCCACATGGATTTCGAGGCCAGGTTGGACAGGGCTTGGAGCAACCCATGGCAGGGGGTGGGACTGGATGAGCTTCGAGGTCCCTCCCAGCCCAAACCAGTCCATAATTCCAGGATTTCCTTACATAGCTGGTGGCTGGATGATTTTTCCTGAGGTAATTCCCCCATCACCTCAAACACAGCCCATTGCAGTGACTTTATTCCTGTGATCACACCTCAGCTTTGCAGTTTTCCTGCATCTGTGCACACCCCAAGGCTAAAATTCCCTCATTCGGTTTGCTCTGGTCCAGCTGGTATGGGGGGCTGGAGGGCTCAGGAGGTTCCTGCTCAAGTGGGATGGTGCTGAACTGCTCTGAGAGAGGTTTGGGCTGAGAAATCATGGAAAACAGGCTTTAAAAAAAAAAAAAAAAGAGTTTTTGTGAGTGGGTCTGTGGACATGGTGGGGCAGTGGCCGTGCCAGGGCTGTGATAGTGCTGGGGCTCACCACTAGATCCAACCACGGATCCAAACATTCATGGATGAGTGTAATTAATTGGGATGGCAGGTGACCGCTGAGCAGAGGCTGGTGGTGCCAGGGAGGGTGTGTGGCATGGTGGCAGCGCAGTGACAGCACAGTGACCCTGGCCATTGCAGGCTCTACGAGGGGAAGGAGGTGGCCGAGTTCCAGCGCTCCCTGCAGCGGTTCTTCCTCGCCCTGAACCAGCTGATGGAGTCCCCGCTGGAGGGTCCCACGCTGCTCTCCCAGGTAGGGCATGGGGCGGTGCTGGGAGGGCTCAGCTCTGGTGTGTGGTGGGAGGGAGGGTGCCCAGGCCAGGCACTGGCTGTGCCCGTGCTGTGGTGACACCATCTGTCCCCGTGCTGGGGTGACATTGTCTGCACTCATGCTGTGGTGACACTGTTCTTTTTGGGGTGACACCGCCCATCCTGTGTGCACACCTCCCATGGTGTCAGAGGGAGCTGCCACCCCATGCACTGTCCCTTGCTGTCCCCGGGGACCCCCCTTGTGCACCCCGAGACCCCAGCCCACAAAGCCCCTCACTGCATTGGGGCTGTGGTGTGGTTGGGTCAGCAGCTCGGTGGCACCTGGCAGACGCTGTCCTGGCCACCCGTGTGCAGAGGGAAATCTGGGGAATGTTCCTGTGGATTGTCCCCATCCTGGAGCTGGCCTGGCCCCGTTCCCTGAATCTGGGACCAGGCTGGCACGGGGGGGCTGGGGAAGCAGAGCTGGTGCAAGCTGGATGGGTCTGGGATGGGGCTACGCTCTGCATCCACGGTGTCCCAGACAGAGGGAGGCTCCAGAGGCTGCTGGACCCTGTCTGAAGGCAGCTCTCCGGTGTCTCTGCAGGGAGCAGCCCTCAAGTACCTGCCCTCCATCCTCGAGGACGTGTTTGGGATCTTTGACTCCTCCGCGCTGGGGTAGGGTCCCTGTCCCCCCACCAACCCCAGCCCTGTGTCACGCTCAGCACCTGCCACAGCCACCTCTGTCCTTGCATCCAGCCCAGAGCCGAGGGCGAAGGCAGGCAGGGGGGTCTGGAATCACCTCCTGACCCCCTTCCCAGTGCAAAAATGGGAGAGTTCTGCTTGGTTTTAGTAGCTGCCTGTGCTTAGGCATGGGCTGAGCCTGGGAACCCTCAGCCCCAGCTGGGTTCATTTTGGGAATTCAGGCGGGGTTTCTCTGCTGGGTGCCTGTGGTGGGCACGGCTGCCCTGTGGGACCATCCTGCCCCATCAAGGGACTCCTCCTACCTAGCAGCCCCATCCTGACCAGAACCCAAATCTCCTGGGTTAACTCCTCTCTTGATGGCAGGGCTGTACTGCGGGACTTTGTGAGGAACCTGCTGCCCCAGCGCCTGCTGAAGCAGAAGCTGCAGTCCCTGACTCACATTGCCAGCAGCAAAGCCTTCCAGTCCCACGGTGAGAGGGGACATGGGGCAGGTCCTGGTGGCTCTGCCCTCGCTGAGCTCACCCAGGGGCCATGGCACAGGATGGGGATAAGCCCTGTGCAGGGACCACTCCTCTGCCTCATGCCTGGGGTGGCTCCACAGAGGGGGACAATTCCCTCATCCCTGTGCCCCCTTGTCCCCCAAAGAGTGCCGGGAGCTGGTGCTGCAGGCGGCCCTGCCCATCCTGCAGGAGCTGATCCAGGCGGGTGAGGAGGAGGACGCCTGCATCGAGCTGCTCAGCAGCATCCTGGAGGTGCTGTACCAGGCCCAGAAGGTAAATCAGGAATCATCTGGGCAGCGACCTGACCAAAACCCTCTGAGTGGGGTTAAGCACCAGTTCCTGGCCAGGATATGGTTGGGGTTCGCCGTAGTCGCCCAGGGAACTGTGGGTGCTGCCATCCCAGTGGAAACCTGCCCAGGATGGGGCAAAAACCTGATGGTTTCCACCTCAGCGAGTTTCTGGTGGGTCCCCCAACATCCACATGGGGAAGGGGCTTCCAGGCTCAGGGATGACCCTGACCTGAGTGGGGGGATCTCACATCACCAGCTCTGCAGAGCTGGGAGGAAGGTGAGGGCAGGGAGGAAGAAGGCAAGGGCAGGGAGGAAGGCAGCTGGTCAGCGATTGCCAGCCAGCTCCTGGGCAGTGTCACACTCCAAAATGAACAGCGATGGTTCCAAATGTGAGGCAGACACATGGTGGGCACCCACCTGCCCAAATGTGGCCTGTCTGGGGTGGGCTGGGGCCATTCTCGGGGGTCTCAACCCTGTTTCTGGTGATTGCAGAGCGCAGAGAAGCTGCGAGCGCGGCACAAGGACCGTGGGAGCATGGAGCTGGTGAGTGGCCCTGCAGCAACACAAAGTTTTGGGAGTGCACAGAGCTTTGTGCTCTGGCTCTTCAGGAGCCTTCCTCTGTTCCTGCCCTCCCTGGCTGCTCTGGGGTCCCTTTTGGGGGCCCTTTGGAGGTTCAGGAGTCACACCTGCAGGACAGTGACTGGCACTGTGGGAGCTGAGTTGGACACTGTGTCCTGCGGTGAGGGTGAGGTGGCTCTTTAATCCCCACAGCACCAGGAAGCCCAGGAGTGGGAGGGAAAGCTTGAAAATTGTGGTAAAATGTCTCATTTTGGGCTTAACTTTTAAACCTGAAATAGCCTTTATGGAAAGGGTAGTGGGACGCTCTTGGGGGAGGATTCTGCTCCTGCTTCAACTCCATGTGAATTGAACCCACCTTTGCCTGCCCAGTGCCAGTGCAGCCATCCCCATCATCCCCTGCTGTCTCCTTCATTCCCAGCTGTCCCCATCATCCTCCCCATCATCCCCAGCCATCCTCAGCTGTCCCCCTTGTCCCCAGGTGGCCACTTTGCCAGGGAGGTGTGCAGGGCTGAGCTGCACAGAGATCCCAAATCCCATATTTGGAGCACATTGCCTCGCTGATGCCAGTTCTGGATCAGGCTCCATTTCCATCTCACCACTCTGATGCCACCAGCCCTTGAATGAACCATGCAGTGCCAGACCATGCTGGGACATATCCCACAGCTGGGATGTGCCCTGCCATGGCCCTGACACCTCTTACCTTGCAGGCACAGGTGAAGAAGCACATCCAGGTGACCCTGGAGCAGCTGCTCCACACGGTCAATCGCAGGGTGATCGTCCTGGACCGGGAGAACCCGCTGAGGGTGAGTCCCACTGCGCCGTGGCTGCACCGCTTCCCTTCGGGCCACGCGGGAGAGGCACGAGGTGTCGCTGGTTTGGGGGTCTGGGTGTGCGTGACTGGCTCTGCTCCTCGCTGGCCCTGCGGCCAGTACCCAGCAGGATGCGGCTGGATGCCAGGGATGTGCCCAGTGGGATGCAGAGGAAAGCAGGAGCCGTGCTAGGAGCAGGGCTGGAGCAGCGGGAGCGTAGCGGGGAGTGGGCGGAGGGCAGAGGTGCAGGAAGAGCTGTTTTGGGAGCAATGAGGGGTTTGGGCTGCGTTCTCTGGAAAACAAGCAACTGGACCCAGTGAACCGTCACGGTTTTACGCGCCGAGAACGTCTGAGGAGCACGCTGGACACACGGGAAGGGCGGTGGGTCAGAGCTCCGCATGGAGCAGCGATGGGAGAGAACAGAGCCGGGGCTCGGGGGGCAGAGCCAGGAGCTGCTCGATGTCATGGGGTGGGCGATGAGCGGAGCTGGTCTGTGTTCGGGAAGCCCGGAGCAGGGAATCGCCGTGCTGTACCGTGCCGCGCTATGGGAGCTGTGGGCAGCCGGAGCGGCAGCTCTGCCGCCGGGGCTGTGCCGCGGTCTCAGCGCCGGGGTGTGATTCAGCCGTGACTCAGGCAGGAGATGCATGCGGGGTCGCACTGGGCTCCATCCTGCTTTTCGCCCTCGTTCCCAGCCTCTGTGACTCAGGGCCTGGGGCAGCCGGAGCCGAAAGCGCCGGGCAGCGATGGAGGCGAGGCGGGGCATGAGGGTGGTGCAGCGCAGCCCACGGGAGCAGGGAAGGATCCTTTGTGTGCCGCGCTCCCGACGCTCGCTCGTGGCTCCACAGGTGCCGTCTGGCAGCTCTCCCAGCACCGCCCATGGTTTCCGTGCTGCTGCCGCAGCCCCTGCCCTCAGTCGGGGGTCCCAGACCCTCAGCCCAGGCTGCCCCAGCAGCTCCAGCTGCCGGGAAGAGTTGAGAGGACCAAAAATACGTGTGCCCGCTCCAGGACAGCGTCCTTCCATCCATCCCGTTGCTGCTGGGCAGGAAGGGATTTGTGCCCCTGGGCCACCGTCCTGGCTGCAGCCCCCGAGCACCAGGGGGGTCCCTGGCACACGGGATGGGGTTTAACACTGTGGGCATCTCCTGCTTTGAGGCGCTGCGGTGTGGGCACCAACTGGAGAGCTGTGGCCAAACCTGCCCACCCTCCCCGCCCCTCT
>VZRS01013008.1:0-10679 GCA_013398055.1 Ifrita kowaldi | reverse complement strand
AGTCTCTGAAGTGTCTCCAGGCTTGATTGGGGCAAATCAATAGCCCAATGGGTAAAAAAAAATCAAAATGTAACATTACCCACACAAATGCTTTTATCCATTCTTTGTCCATCTCTAAAAAATGACTGTGCTATTCAATTAAAGGATTTAACAGGTAGTATAGGTATAGTAATCACAAGATAAGGGAGAAAAAATAACAGTGTATCTGGAATACTCTTTCAAGACATATGAATAAGCACATGTTTAGTAGTAATTTCATGACAGAAAACACAGACAGCAATTATTTCTTTTTAATTCAAGTAAGACTGTCATCCAATTAAGTGATCAACCGAAGTTATATAAGTAATCTGAATTTATGTAAGATTTATGCCTTTGTAGAACCATATTACTATTTAGACTTTTTTTAAAACACCATCATTTTTCTCTCTCTCTTTCTCTGTTGTTTTAGAGTCTTTGATGTTTGGCCTAAATTTAAAGTGGAGATTTACACCTTTTTTTAACAGGCTTTTTTCATATTCTTTGTCTTTTTTTCACATTCTTTGTCTTGTTTTCACTGCTATTAAATGGCATATCCCTCCATACTCTGTGACTTCAACTTGCTGTGCATCATGGAAATAGTCTAAAAATTTTCAGTTGTGAATGTAATATTGTTAGTGAATAATACCTAGTTCTTAAGAAGGTTCCTATTAAATTCAGCAGGATATGGCTCAGACCCATAAGAGGGATCCTCAAAATAGGAGCAAGTGGGAAATAGAGTCCATAAGGAGCCTACAAAAAGAAAATCTCGGCTCCCGCAAGCCTGAATTTATATTTGGCCTCCAAATCCCCTAGGGCACAGGCTGCCTATTTTTCAAGTCTCATGCAGTGCCTGATACCATAAGGGTCCACTCTCACTGGGCTGTGGGCTCTCTTGGAAAGGGTGTGAGTAATGATGAAGATGTGAGAGCCTGACATGACCCTGCTGAAATGAGAGCTTACCTGAGTGAAAGTGTGAAGTGCCCAACATCAGAAGAAATAGAGATAGGCAGGAACAGACTGCATTGCCTAGATAAAGCATATTAAAGATGAGTGACTTTTAGAAGTACTTGTCCCAGTGGTATTATTCCTTGGCTTTGTAGCCTGGCCTCAATTTTAGTCCAATTGCTTAATTTTCTACATTCCCCATGAAAGCCAATTCCCTGACTGCTGTGTGTCTTCTTTATATTTCTCCATAATGTAGATTCTGGCTCTTTAACTGCAGTAGACTTTATGATAAGGCTTTTTTCCCCTCTCTCTTGGCAGAATACCGAGACTTAATTTTAAAAGACACTCAAACCTTCAAACACCCCTGAATGACTTACAGGAAAAGCAGAATGTTTACTAGCTATGTTTTTAAAAAAATGACAATTTTTTTATTAGGCAATTTTATCATTGTTATAAATAAGTAATTGTACTGGGGAGAAGGGATAATCCTTATTTAATTAAATTCATCTATACTCCCAGGTTGGCAGCAACCAGACATATGTGAGACTAATGCCCACAGCCTGCCAGTATGCATGTGCAATTAAAAATTCACTCTACAGTAGCACTGGCAGTTTAGTGTTGCTTTTGGCATTTACAAATTCTTTTATTTTGTGACTTTTTTTTTTACCATACACATATGCTGGAGCAGATGTTGCTTATTTGTTGTTTATTCAAATCTGTAGGCTCTGGCAGCTAACTCCATTGTTCTGTAATGAAGCTTTATTCACTGTCCTGTATTAGGACCCAGCAAATGCATGATGGGCAGAGTTAGCTCTCAGCAGGAGCTACAGTTATTGTCCTTACTTATTGGCTGTTTATACGCTAAAGCTCACCATTGAGAAAGCTGGCTGGGCAGGGTATGGGGCTAGATTCTATGGGAGAAATACTTGATTCCACTCACTGTATCTTTACCCTGATGAGGTGCAGGCTTGCAGAGGTTTTATATTCAGCACCTGAAAAATAAAGCTGTTCTCCCCCTCCATACCCACTCTCGACTTGTTCTCCCCCTCCCATCCCTGCTGCTCCTTCCTTTTTTCAATTAGCCTTTGTAAAGTACTGAGTGTACCTAAACGATGATTCAATGTTGCTCACTCCATTAACACAGTCTGTGCCTGAAAATTCATTAACAGCAGCGCCTATCAGGAAGGCATGGGAAGTTAGTGTTATCTGGGTGTGTGTTGTAGTCACCCAATGCCTCTTGCTCCTTGCTTACTTGCCACTTGCTCTGCAGGGTGGCCATGCACTGGAAAGGCAGCAATTCCTGTGCAGTGCTGACCCAAGCGGACACATTGCTCCCAGGCACTCCAATGCCAATAGAAACTCATTAGCTTGCTGGAAGAGCCCTTGGTAGCCCAAGAGGTTATCAATCAGGCAAGTAACCGCCTCCATCTGGCTCATTGTGACACGGTATCTTGTGATTCATCTTGTCCCAACTAGTGGTGCTGGGGATCACATACATAAGGTTTTTGCAGCAGCTGGGAATGTCCCAGCTTCCCCACATTCTGAGCTAACACGTTAGTTCCTGTGACTTATCAAGTAGCGATTTTTTTCAATTATCACACCTTCATTCTTCCTACTTGCCAGCTCCTCTGACGGTTTGGCACCATGTCAATATTCACAGAATTCAATTGGTATTTATTTTAATTGACTGAGTACCAAGAATGTGAGTTCTATTTATTATCCATTATCAATTGTAAGTTTTGCCTGTAGTTGAAGAAGCAATGTCTTCAAAAGTACAAGAAGAAAAGGTATGTATGCATATTTCCTATGCTTTAAAGAGTACAGGATTTTCCATGTGCCTTTCTCTGGTTTCAATATTAAGAAGTGAACAGCTGTTTCATATTTCATATTTGCTGTAGTACCAACATAACACTGTTTTTCTTCATGTATAACACAGTGACTTTTAGTGTTAAGTATATATTAAAGAAAAGGGAAAGGCAAAGGGACAGACAAAGGGAAGACTTGCTAAATCTGCAGTCAAAATTTGTGAGCCTTAACTTAAAAATGTTCTACACCTATTCTTGTGTTGATACTACCAACATTTACATTAAAATTTGTCATTGGTTAATAAAAAGAGTCTCCAAATATAAATTCTCCCTTCATAAAACAGGATGAATAATAGATTCATAATAGATAAATCCCTCTTTGCAACACTTTTATCTCCTGCAGGTGACCTGGCACAAAGGAGACATACACCTTTAGTTGCTTTGTGTTGCCTCCACTTGTTTTATGATGCCACAGCCTGTATTTTTGCCCTCTTATACACATGAAGCATGTAAAAGCCTTCTTATTATTTCCTGTTTCTTACATAAGGGATCTGTCAATGGGATTAAGAGGAAGTTGCTGCATTTCAATGCATTTAATGTACTGAATAAATCTGGACAGGAAGTCCTGTAGTCCCAGAAAGAAGCAGAGAGAAAAGAGCAAAGTGAAAAGCAAAGTTGTGTAATGATGAGTCTTCAAAGTTTCCTGTATTATTTTCCCCTCCAGAAACATCTTGAGTTGCTAGTTTTCCTCACAAAAGTCCTGTTGGAAAAACAATTTACTTTTGCAGCTCTTGGTAATACCTTGCCTGCTTCACTTTACCATGGTCCTCCTTGATGTATCTCACACACTTGTATATGTCTAAGTCCAGCAATGGATATAAAGATGAAAACTCAGGATGTGGTGATGTCACCTTCACCAGTACAGAAACTAGATTGGCAGCAAAGAAAGGAAGATTACTAGATTCTTGAAATGGTTTCTGTAAGGTCATGCCACCCAACAGTGGTGCAAGGACACCCTGTCTGCAGTCTTTGAGTCTAGCAGCATCCCAAGGCCTTTAGAAGGTTGCACAATTTTTAGTGAGAACATTCCTAAAAGTCATTGCACGTTTATGTCATTTTGTTGCATGTGTGTGTCATATTTTAGGTTCTACTTCAGCAGGCTGATCCATCCTAGTGGAAGAGGATATGCACACACTGCATACTTAAGGCAGATGCCCCAGTGAAGCTTATAGAACCTGCTGTTGTTTAAATCAAAGGGGGAAAAAATCATAAAATATCTTAGGTATCCAGGAGGACAACCAAATACTTAAAAAATGAGAGATTGGTTTAGACCAAGTGATAGCCTTTAACACAAGAAAACTTCTGAAATGAAATCTAGTTGTTTTGAGGTTGTACTGAGTCCTTGAAAGGCCTTTTCTATTATTTCCACCTCTGCCTTTTCTTCTCATACCCTCAACAGAGCACAGGAGTACCATAGACTGTGCAGTCACAGACCTCTATGTTGCTATACTAACTGTTCCAGTTGACATCTGATCTTTTGAACCTTGCTGCAAAAATCAAAATCCAAACCCCACATTCAGCTCAGGCTTTGAGGCAGCTTTTTGAGAACATACATACTTTTTCTGATGGCACCACATTGTTTTGAGAGGATTGGTTCACCTCACTGTTGGTGACACCTCTGAGAAGAGGACCTTTAGTGTTACCCTGAATGTATTTTTATGCTCTGGAGAACTCTACGTGATTCCTGTTATATAGATCTTCTATGTACTTGTTTTAGTCTTCAACTACTTGTTAAAACTTTGCATTTTTCCTTGTGAAAATATCACTGGCAAGAGAGAGGCAAGTTTACTAAGCCTCTAATCTTAGACCCCCTGAGCAGAGTTCAATGGCTATTATCATTGAAATAGAGCTATTGTAATTGATTTTTGATCTCTAGAAAGTGGCACCCAAAAGTCAGTACCTGTTCTAGCCTTTCAGGAGCTTTGGGCACTGCTGACCAGGCAGAATTAGCCGGATCTAGCAAAAATATACAGATTTGTCCTGGTTCTGGCCAGGACAGGGTAAATTTTTTCAGCAGCCAGGAGGGACACAGCCAGGACCCTGGGGTTATTCGGATAACACCTCAAGACATGCCCAGAGGGCATGGAGAGGGGTAGGGTTTTTCCAGTGTTGTTAGGATGTGCAGGGTGTGCAGTTGGGTGGCACCAAGGCCCACAGTTCTGCACAGTGAGCAATTGCATGTGAATCTTTTGCCCATTTTGTATACTCTGTTTGTTGGTTTGAAGGTAAACCAGTGGGAGGAATTAACCCCACACAAATACCTTGCGAGAGATTTCAAGTCAGAGTTACAATTTAATAGGAAAGTTACAGTGAATGCAATAGTACAGAAACACTGGTTTAAACTGACAAAGCCGGGGTACAACTTGACACCGTTGGTCAGGGTGGTGGTAGCAGTCCAACTGAATAGTGGTAGCAGTCGTGTTGAAGTGATGGATGTGGTCTTGTCAAGAATGGTGGTCCTATGAAAAGGCCTGGTCCTTCTCTAGAGGTCCAGTGGTGGTGGTCGAGAGCTTTTGTCCTCTGGGTGTCCAGTGGTGGTCGTGGTGTCCCAAGTCCCAGATTATACAGGCAGGAATGTTTGGTACCTCCCGAAACTGGGAATTTCATAATGGGATGATGTAATTCCATGAGTCATTCTGGGGAGTCCTTGATGGCCCATTAGCAGAGATGACCCCCTCAGGTTGGGTGGTGCTTCTACTTCCCCAGAGGGAGGAGGGTGTTATCATGGTTGAGTCATGGTGAAGATAAACAAACACTGCTCCACCCATCTTAACAGTTCATTAGAAGGTAATGTAGATGGTGGTAGAACACATACTTTGGTTACACTCCATATTGTAACCCAGGACACTCTGCTATTAGTATTGCTATTGTCACTGATGGTTTTCTTATTTCATTGCTGTTTCTAGTAAATTATGCATTATCTCATCCCATGATCTTTACCTTCTTGTGCCTCCAATTCTCCTCTCCATCCAGCTGCAAGAGGTCTAGGGGTAAATGAGTGAGCAACACATGGTCAGGGGTGTTTTAGTTGGGAACAGTAAATTGGGGAATATTATTCCTAAACCATGGCAGGATCTTTGACTCGTTTTTTTCAAAAGTTTCTGTAAAGGTTGCTGGAAGCCATCCTCTCTTTTTTGAGGTGGTTTCAGTTGCAGAGAGACCTATGAGGCTCCCTGTGATCACTTATTTTTTATTCATTATCTCCGTACAGGTGCTACTGGAACAAGTTGTGTGTAAAGTGATCTACAGTGTAGGATGATGACATTCAGCTCTACCTCTCATTTTCATCAGAAGCAGGTACAACTATCACACAACTCCCAACATTTGGCAGTGGTACAAATCAGAATTAAAGACTGCTGGCTGAAGCTCAGTGGAAATAAGATGAAAGTGATACTGACTCTCAAGGAAAAGTAGGAGGAGGACCTGGCAAAGTTTGAAGCTGTTTCATTAGCTGAGGGAAGATAAAAGACTACTGTCAAAGTGACCACAGTTTGAAGTTTTGACTAGATTCCCCACTACTCCCAAACTCCCAGAATGCAGAAACATTATTTATCACAGAGAACTGACTACAGTGTTCTCTCTTTTCCTGTCAAATTCAGATCATAGATTACTTAGTGTCTTGGTTTGAAAGACAGGTGCCTGCCAAGGAAGGAGGAAACCTCCCTTGGAATGGAAAATATGACCCCCTACCCTCCGAATTATTATAACTTTGAATTATGGGGCTTTCAAGCAAAGATATGGGAAAAGGAATAACAGTTCCTTACTAGAAAATATATATATATCTATAAAACCAAGGCAAACAAACAACAATGGCAGCAGCAACAAACCAAACCAGAAACCCAGTGGCAGCCTTCTCCCGGCTGTCCGGCCCTTTCCCCTTTGCTGTAGTTACAGCCACAGCCGGCAGGGGCGCTGGTGGCTCCCGGCCAGGCAGGGCAGGTGCGATGATTCCCCGCGGCTGCAGGGGGCGCTGTGGTGTGAGCTCAGCTGCCTCTCCATGTGATAATGGCAGCTCAACCAGCACAAGGGATTGAAAAGGGACTTCCTCTGCAAACTCACGGGAAGTAGGCAGTCACAGTGCTCCTCCAAGTCATGAAATGGACCATAGCAGGAACCTTGGAGCAGCAGGCTGGTATAGCAGAGGCAAGCACACCTGGGGTCGCAAACAAAGTGTAGCAAAAACGCGAAAGCCATGCCAGGAGCTGCCAGGTGTCCTTGTGGACATGGGGTGCCGGGTTAAAGTGTAGCAAAAAGCCCAAGGCAGCAACAGAAAACAGCAGGGCTGGGCAGTAGCAGCTGGGCTCCCACAAGCAGCTGGGGAGACGTGCCCTCCAGAGCATGGGGGGCCAGGGTCCCAGGTTTTCCCCTGAGGCACCCAAGTAGATGTCAAAGGTCCTTCCCAGTGAGATCAGGTGTTGGNGTACCCAGTTGGCTAATTGGTTCCTACCCCACCCCCTGCCTTTCATATAAAAGGCCCCTGTTTCTCCTCCCAAGCAGGGTGGCTTTGTCCTTGGCCTTCCCTTCGCAGGGGCTGCTGGACAATAAAAGCTACCTCTGTGAAATTGCCAAACGAGCAAACTCTGTCCCCGAGTTTGCCTCGGCTGATTCCACAAAGAGCTGAATCACAAGAGCTGCAATCACTTGTAGCTGAGAAATCGCTACATTTGCTGAAATCACCTGCTGTCCAGGGAGGCCTGCCATCACCCCTGGAAGAGCTGTTCTTTGCAGGACACTCTCTCTAGGAAGGTCGCAGCACACCAGTGCTGACCAGCATCGGACCCCTTGCGACAAGTCTGTATTGCCAAATCTGACATGACCTCTGCGATAAATAGATGCTATAATATTGGCTTTCTGCAAATGTAAAAATGAGTGATGTTAAAGTAGCTTTTGTAATAGTGGCTTTGTTACAAATAGATGCTATATGTAAAAGTAGTGGCTTTGTTACAAATAGATGCTATATGTAAAAGTAGCTTAATTACAAAATAAGATGCTGTATGTATAATGTAGCTTTGTTATGAAGATGTAGGCGGTTTTTTAAAATGCTTTTATTTCTGTCACTTAACCTAAAACTTAGACACAATAGCGAAATAGCTATGCTTGTGAACTGTCTGCTTGGTTAAGATAACATCCAACCAAAGTGTGTTGAGGACCCCTGCTACCAGCATGCCAACTATCAGCAACTACCGTCTGCAGAAACCACAGACCAAAGCCCACTCTGGGGCTGATAACAGAAACGGACTAAAACCACAGCCAAGAAATGCGCATGATACGATAAGATAATATGCGTCGCCAAAAGGCTTATTCCTGCAGCGAAAGATACACATCTACTGGTTCCAGGAACTACCAAACTACATTCCATGCTAAACAGTTCCTGGAAAAAGTTTGAATATGCATAATTGTTTATGAATATGTAATAGGCCGATGTGTATGTAAAGGGGGTCTCCGAAGTAGCAGGTGTGCTCTTGGCTGAGCGCCAAAGCACCCAGCGCTGTGAATTTTGCTTTATTATCTTTGTCCCTTATTGTCCTTTATTAAACTTTTCAATCCTAACAGTAGAGTGAACCTCGTTTTTCACACCTCCTTCTGTAGCTCCAGCCAGCCTGTTAATTAATTTTCCAGAGTTATGGACCAAACTGTAGTGGGGATATACTCGAAAGCAGCAAAGGATGGACCTTCTGGATGGTGAACCTCTTCCACTGATGCCCATAGACAGCAGATCTTACCCTCTCTAGAGAGGCACAGGATGGTTCACTAGCGCTGGAAACTACATCCTTTTCAGTGATGTACATGTCAGAGAACATGCTTCCCTTCCCCATATTCATCTATGATTTGGGTAGGGAGGAAAGTAAACAAACATGAATTTTGTTTTCATTTTTCTTTACTGAGTAGCTTTACAGCTTGTTATCAGCTAGTTCAGTTCTTCTCCAAAGCTGCCTTCTACACACTAGCTCAGGACAACCTTTAATGCAAAAGAGTGAAAGAGAGAGCAAACCAATCCACCCACCCATCCCGGGCACTTCATGGAGAAGTATATTTATACTTGCTGTTGAGACACTGGCTGAAATGCGCAGCTAGTTTTTAACCTGTAAATATGTGCACCAGGTTTAAATATGCTAGCACACGATGCAGGTGCCAGTGGCAGACCAGCCACTGCATTGGGGAGCTCTTAAGCTTCTTTCACACACGGTTTTTGCAACCTGGGCAGCACTTCACACTGCTATGCTCTGGCTGCTGGCTGTGCTGTGGCATGAGCATGCTAGACATAACCATAATATACACTGAATCTTACACCAAAAGTTTGCCTGGAATTTGGTGCAAAACTTGTTCAGGAGGAAGAGTCAAGCTGAATTCTCTGGTGATAGACATAGACTTGCTACATAGTTTTTCTCTTATGGGCTGAGCAGTGCAATTTTTTTTCTTTAATGCTCCACGACCTGGTTCTCTGAAGAGCTTATAGCTAATATCTGGAGACCATTGTCTTGGTTTGAAAGACAGGTGTCTGTCCAGGAGGGCAGGAGCCTCCCCTGAAATGGAAAATGCAACCCCCCTTCCCTCCGAATTATTATGATTTTGAAATTAAGGGGCTTTCAGGCAAAGATATGAGGGTTAGGAATAACAGTTCTTTACTAATATATATATATAACAAGGCAAACAAACAACAATAACTATGGCAGTAACAGCAAACAGAACCACAAACCCAGTGCCAGCCTATTTCGGCCGCGGGCACTTCCCCTCTGGTGCAGTTCTGCTCCCAGCCGGCAGGCCCAGGGTCCCGGGGAGAGGGGATGGATGAGAAAGCTTCACAAAACCCTCCGGGCAGCTGATCCTGGTGCCCGACCAGACCCTCGGGAACAGCAGGCTGGAACAGCAGAGGCGAGCACAGATTCCAGGTGGCAGACAGGATGTATNACAGTGCTCCTCCAAGTCATGAAATGGACCATAGCAGGAACCTTGGAGCAGCAGGCTGGTATAGCAGAGGCAAGCACACCTGGGGTCGCAAACAAAGTGTAGCAAAAACGCGAAAGCCATGCCAGGAGCTGCCAGGTGTCCTTGTGGACATGGGGTGCCGGGTTAAAGTGTAGCAAAAAGCCCAAGGCAGCAACAGAAAACAGCAGGGCTGGGCAGTAGCAGCTGGGCTCCCACAAGCAGCTGGGGAGACGTGCCCTCCAGAGCATGGGGGGCCAGGGTCCCAGGTTTTCCCCTGAGGCACCCAAGTAGATGTCAAAGGTCCTTCCCAGTGAGATCAGGTGTTGGAAAGGTCCCAGTTCAACAGCCACTCTTCTGAGCAAAGGCTTACCCACAGTAAGGGGAAACAGTGCAGAACAGAACTGTGCGGTGACAGCAAATTCTCCCTGGAGCAGCAGCCCGGCACCACGACCATGACCGTTTCCCCTCCGCTCCTGAGAGCAAGAGCGCAAGTGAGGGCTGAGCCCAGCCCCTCACCCTCCAGCCAAAATCTCCTGGTATCTCTGCACTTCCCAAGAGAAAGACCCCAGCTAAGAGATGGTAGTAAACTGCACTCTTCCCCCTCCATATCCTCCCAGCCACAACTTGTGTCTCTTAAGTGTCGTAGTTATCATTTCTTAAGCAACAAGTGGGAGAAAATTCCCTTAGAGAAAGGAAAAAAAAAAAGGAAAAATCCTAACCTCCAACACTGATTTATACTTCTACCATTTCTAGGGCAATGTTTTCTTGTGTAGGACAGGCAGGAGATTATGGGAAGCTCTGATTTGCAGAATAGGCAGACGCCTTGCTCCTGAGCTTAGCAGTTTGCAGCTGCAGTGTAGGAGATTCACAGTGTCAGTCTGTGTGGAGGGCTGTGAGCCCCTGGCACAAGAGCCCTCTGCACTC
>VZRS01013003.1:0-227596 GCA_013398055.1 Ifrita kowaldi | reverse complement strand
GTTCTTCTCTGCCCATCTCTGCAGCCTGTCGAGGCTCTTCTGAAGGGCTGCACAGCACTCTGGGGCTGCCCAGAGCTCAGCACAGCTGCTCCTCCCAGCTTTGTGTCATCAGTGAACTTGCTGAAGAGGCATCTCATCCCCTTCATCCAAGTCAGTGAGGAATAAGTTAAAGAATTCTGGGCTCAGTATTGAACTTTAGGGGATGCCACAAGTGACAGGCCTCCAACAAGATACCGGTATAGGCCCTGCCTGTGTTTCATTTCCAACACTATATAACTAATCTTTCTACATGTAACTCTAGTGTGAAATCATGTTTCCTGCAGATGGCTGTCAGGTATTACATGATTATACATACACATGCTTTTTTTCACCCTGTCTTAATTAGCTTATGCACTAGTAGTCCCTGCTGAGCTACACTTCATGTATCAATTGCTGCAAGAACATTCAGACAAATTCATAGTTGAATCAGCTGTATGTTTTGGAGTATTTCTTAAGGAAAACAAATTAAAGTCCAAAGCTCTCAAGCTTTTGTCAATAAAGTTTATTTTCTTAAAGTTATGTTATTGTAGCAATAGTAATATTTTATCCCTTACCTTCAAACACTGAGTTCTACTAAAGATGACACCATGGTGTATAAAGCACCAAGGAACAGCAGATTCTAAAATGTAGCACTTACTCTGTCTGGAAATAATAGAATGTGGTGATGGCTATTTCTCTTTTTTTAGCAGGCATTGCAGAGTGTTGTTCTGAGATATTCTTTCAACAGTGAGAGCATCAATTTATTTTGTTACTTATGGCACAATAATTGCATGCCATGAATATAATGCTTCACATGTTGATGACCTTGAGATTGGAATGGTAATAACATGAAACAATACCAAACACCAGGATAGTGAAAATGAAGCTGAGTTTTCATTTCCAAAGTAGGTAATGTTGAATTAAACTCTTGCATACAGTACTTAATGCAACAATAAGTGCCATATATGAAAATTTTTTCTCCTGAGCTTTATACCTGTTGCTTCATCGGTTATGTACTGGGTAACCTGTCAGAATTTCTTTGCAGTGAAGTAGATAAGTAATGTTTATTTTTGAGACTGCTGAAGCATTGTGGTATCTACAAGGGCGTACAGAAACGGCAAACAGCTTGATTACAGTAATTTACAGTAATTGCATTGTTTTTCTTACCTCAAAAAACAACTGTACATTTTATATGTTTCAAATATGTACAATGTCTGAAAACGTTATATACTAATACTGAATATAAAGCACCCATGTGCCTTTCAGAAAACCACCGTAAATCCCACAAATAACTAAACCGCTCTTACTTACCGATTGATGCATGGCTGGTGTTGACAGTTGCCCAACAGATCTATCAACAACATGCTTTTGCTGCTACCTCCTAGCCTCGGGTATGAGCAACAGGTTCTGAATTCAGGGTGGGAAAAGCCTCCACGCCACCCACTCCAGGTGCTCTCTTGGAAAAAATAAGAATTCCTGGACCTGGGTAGGTTCAGTGCTCCCTCAGTGAATAAGTTGCCATTTCATTTGTTCACTTCTGCCCCAGGCTGATATATAGATTGACATCCCTTTATGCCATGTGGGGAGACTACTCACCTAAGAGACCTCTTTTCCAGAGGGCAGATGCCCAAATCTCCTTACCTTATATCTCATTTTCTAAGTGGTCTTCTTCCTGCTTTTTCTGTCTTTTTCCTAACTCCTTTACCCAGCATGGTGTTGCAGCTGTCTCAGAAATAAGCTTAATTACCTTTTTATGCCACAAAAAATAACACGCAATGTGCAAAGTCAACATACCTATCATTAAGTTGAATGTTCCACTTTTCCTTTTCTTTCCAACCTTCTAAAGTGATGCTTCCTTCAATAAAACAAGGAGAAGCTTAAAGTACAAAAAAACCCCCAACATAATTTGTTTTTCCTGCATGCAATATAGAATTTCTTTTTAAGGGACAAATAAACATTTGATGCCTAACAGCCTTAGATTGTTTTGCTACATGTGTAAACTGATCTTGGTTGTAGATTATTTAAATGATCAGTGCTGAGATGTAAATAATGGTGGAATGATCATTTATGAACGCAGTAAATTATTAGGAACCATTCTTTTAAAATGAAATGGGAGGAAAAGAGTTTTGCTTATTTATTTTCTTCCTTTTCCCCTTGCTTCCACTAGCTTTTTCACTCTATTTTTTTTTTGCCACTTGACTGCATCCAAGGTCAGACTGAATGAGAGACAGATAAGAGATGACAGAGAATGTATTCAAAAACAAATAATGCAATAATCTGATAGTGGCAGTAAAGGAGATGTTACCAAAGCAGAAAATATGCTGTAAGTAATTATTTTTTCTCTGTAATTTCAACCTCTATTAAATAACTAATAAATATTAAAAGGATATGAAGTGGGAGAAAATATGAGAAAATAAGAATAGTTCTATGGTTCAACAAATTGTTTAAATTGAAGTGATGTGCCATTCAATCAGTTAGGTCCATGATTTAATTCACTGAATAAAATGCTACATTTAAGATAAATCACTAAATTGACCATTACTGTCATGGGCATATGTGCTTATCTTTAATGAAACTGCTGTACAAACCAGTATGTGAACCTAAGTAAAATAATAATTATGTTTTCTGAAATTTTGATTGGAAAAATACCCAACTTTCTTAACATAACTCACATTTCCCCATCCAATAAAAACTTAAAAAATAATTTTAAAAGCCCAAACAAACAAAAACGCCCAAACAAACAAGCAAAAAAAATCACCAAAAAAACCAAAAACCTGTAACATAGTTGCATAAGAGTTTGATAGACTGTGATGCATTGCTAAAAATTTATTTGTGAGTTAGTATTATTTCAACTTAGTTTCATTTACATGGTCATTTTATTCCAAGGCAAGAAGGCAGAACTGCAGTGGATATGGGTGCAATAATACTGATGTTTTCTAATTTAGAAATGTTTGCCTTCACTGCCTTATGTTTCTCTTTATTTTGACTAATTAGCTAATACTTTAGAGTCAGCAAGGCATAAATACCGACCAAGCATAAAATCTCTCTGACTGTGTAAACCCTCCCTAAAACTGCGGATAGGTGGGACAGGGTCACCCACCAGATATTCCTTCCCAGGAGGTCCACACTACTACGGCCTCAGAGAGAACCACGTTTATTTTGGACGTAAAAGAATAGGATCTAATTAGCCCTACTGCAAAAACTTTGGAAATCAGAGCTAGGTGAAACATGGAGCTAATATTTCTACATTGCTTCAAGTTTCTCAGGCTACCTGCATAGCAACCTTGGCACTAGTGGCCTGTACTAGGCAGTCATTATGCTAAACAGCTGTGATAGTAGGTTCTGTGGAGCCATTTATTTTTTTATTATCAATTCTCAGTTATAAATGTCACACAATACACTTAGCTATTCATAGTCTCAGAGGCCCTGACTTTAGCATCAGTAATACCCAAGTTATATTTTCACAGGCAGAGGTTTAACTTAATGATCTTCAAATTAACAAAGGGAAGGACAGAACAAACATGCCCTCTAGTTTGTTTTGTTTTGTTTTTTTTTAATCAGAGTTAAATTGCCTTTTTCACTGTTGCATATGCTTATAATTAATAAATATATTATTAATTCCCCCTTCAAGCAGAAGCACACATAAGAATCACACAATTGTCTGTATTTGAAAGTGAAGGAGTGAGCAAACCATTTTAACAAATAATCATTACATCCACTCAGCTTTTGTAGTCTAGCAAATGTGCTGCATTGCAAAGTGCATTTTCTAGCATTCTGGCAAGGAAACACTATGTATTCACATTTGTTTTAGTTATTCAGTAGTAACTGACAACAGAATATGCCAGTCAATGTCTTGAGTGAAGGTTCTGTTCTGTGTGAGTACTGTGAGCTGGGTTTCACTTCTATCTTTCTTGATTTAATAGTTATAACAATTGAAAATAAAAGCAGTGGGGTTGCATGGGCATAATGAAAGTATAAGATAGAAAAAATAGTCTTGTAAGCATTACATATTCCCAGAAAGCTTTTTAACAGATGTCCTAGTGTTGCTTTTAAAAAGGTTCTTGATGAAATCTACTAAACACCATTATTTATAACATTTAAGTACAGTTGGATAGTTCCCTCAGGGATGTGTTTTGACTACTGAAGTGCAACAATATAGGTTGCAGCAGGTACTTCTAAACATCAGGCCTGACAGCTTGACAATAAAACAAGCCCAATATTTAAGTGTTTCATATTCCAGAGGGACAGGATGAGCTGCTTTCAAAACTCAATGTTCATGTTCCATTGCAAAATATGTACATGCATCCATGCACAAGCAAAGGCAGACAGTAAGTACTCAGTCTCAACTGAGCACTGTTATCCTCAGAATTTCACTCTTTCAAATTTCTCTTCCTCTTCCAGACCGAGTAAAGCCCTTTGCAGAGGCTTCGATCTCCTTGCAACTTGCATTATATCTGCATGGTCTTTGAAGACTGACTCGCACTTGCTGCTTGGACTTTATAGTAAGTAGCTGAATGTCAGCTCTGATTCGAGGGCATCGTGCCTCAGCTAAGTACCATAATCTCTGCTGGGACCACAGTAGGTATGGCTTGGAGCTGGTGGGCACCTAGCCAGAGAGAAGGAAGGATGGAGCAAGGGCAGGTCTGTCTGCCAGATACAGTGATGGAAAACCTGTGGGCTAAAAATCAGTTGGTTCAGATTGGTACCTCAAAATTTTAAAATTTCTGAGTGTATTCAGACCCCAAAATTAGAATTGTGGTCCCCATTCAAGAGATATTTATGTGCAAGTTTTTGATCTGCCACTCGCCAGGAGCACATAAATTTTACAGACTGGTATTAGGTAAGAAGACTCAATAAATTAATCAGTGTTAAGGGAAGATCACATTTTCAAATATAAGTTATGATTTTTTTACATGTACCCAAGAAGAGAAAACAGCTTTACTGTTTTCAGACTCATAGAACCATAGAATGGTTTGGGTGGAAATGGACTTCAAAGATCTTCTCGTTCCAACCCCCTTGCTACTGACAGGGATGCCACCCACTATCAGGTTTCCCAGGACCACATCCAACCTTGTCTTGAAGACTTCCTCATCATCCTCACAGGGAAGAATTTCTTCCCAAAATCTAATCCTAATCTATGTTTAAAACCATTCCCTCTTGTCCTATCACTCTACATCCTGGTAAAAAGTTCCTCTTTGGCTGTCTTGCCTTCCCTCTTCATGTACTGAAAGGTGCTCTAAAGGCTCTCTGGAGCCTTTTTTTCTCAGGTTGAACAACCCCAATGTAACTAATTAGTTGTGATGTGTACTGGTGTAGCTTTGCAATGGAAAAAAATATTCCATAGAAGTGAATAACCTGTGCACCCAATGCAACAACTATATACAGAAGAAATTAAAAGCATAGCAAAATTTGCTACATAAGAGGTTAAAATTATTTCAAAAAACTCAGAATGTGATTGCAATAAGCTTTCAGAGAACTCGGGACAGAGGTAAATGCTGATCTTAGATAAAACATCTTGAAATATGCTTAAGTTTTTTCTAGTTTGGGTGCATCTTTAATGTCTCTGTTGCCAAGATCATGCCTTTAAGGGGAAAGCGATAATTGAAAAAAGAAATATGACATCAAAAATTCAAATAAGGAAGGAAAAACTGTTTTCTTACAATGAAAAATAGATCACGAATCAAGAATATATTTTTAATGGAGGTCATCTTACCTTTTAGAATTCAGACTATCGCATAAAATACGATATTAAGTTATGGCACTATAATGTCAGTGGTATATCTCATGATACATTTCAATGACAAACTAAGGCTTTAGAGCATGAATTTGAGTCACTTGAATATAAATCAGAAAAACATGTTAAAGTTACCATAATTTCAGTCACAGAATACCAAACTAAACTGCATATTCTATACAAAGAGGACTTCCTAATTCCTTTTCTCATTTCATATCTATATAAAATGAAAGCTTTAGATATTTTTCCTGCTTTGTTCTAAAAGGAGATACAGACCTGAAAGCAACATTCAGATTTCCATTTTATAGGAGTAATTATATCAAGAAAAAAGCTTCAAATAAGGAGGTGTGAGCTTGTGATGGGACATAAAAGGTGATCTGGGAAGAAAGCACTCATGGGTAAGTACCTGGGGGAGAACAGTCATTTTCTGAGGTGTTCCACACAGATATGGCGTAGAGTTTTGGACTTAACACCTTAAAAATGCTGACATATGTTTGAAACAGACGTTCACACAGAGATAAAATAGAAGTTCTATCATGAAATATCTCCAGATCTGAATATTCCCTAGTCATATGAGCTGCTTTTACCACTTCTGTGAGTGATGTACTTACAGTGCTGGGGTCCCAAAGGAAATGTAACAGAAATTTAGCAGCAGGTATGACAAGTTGAGACTACAAGAAAAAATACAGTGATTTAAAATTATATTGCACAATAGTGGTATCTACTTATTTAAAGGCAAGAAAATGCTGTGTGAGTCTGAGATTTTGGAAATTACAAGTTCAGTCTTCTGAAGAGATGAGAAGTCATTACTTCACACTGTCTGCATGTGGAGGCTCTTGTCAGTCAGTCCAAAATTGAAACACATATCCAGAAATTTTATGGAAATTAAATCAATTAAAATTAAAATTTTATTCACATCATGTTAAATCAAACCTTAAATCTTAAAATAAAACTGAGAGGTTTCCTATATCTGTAAAGACTAATAAGAGGGAATCAGAGTAAGAATTGATCATCTGTCTTTTTGAAGAACCATAACAGCCAAAGGTTTATTACTGATGGTACTTTATCTCACATCCAGACTCAGGTAAAGTGCCATGTGACCGCTGATAACAAATAAGGCAGCTAAGAGTGTTCCACTTTCTTTCAAGTTATGTTAATTATTCAAATAGCACACATATCAGTTGACAATTAAATCGGATATTTTGAATAAAGAGAACACCTAACGACCAAGATACCTACACTTTAACAGCCATAGATACAAGAGTTGAGTATAATATCCATAACCCGTCTGCAAAACAAAAATTTGTAAGCAGGCTACATTTATATGTAGAGCAATAAAGTCCATTTAATAATTTATTCTTTACAGTGGATTTTCTGTATGGCAGAGATACTTTAGTCTGTAGAATCATTTCCCCTTTAGAAAGACTGCAAATGCGGCATGGCAATATCGAGAACAGAATATTAAAAACACTCTTACGTATTGCTGTGTATCAAAGAGCACATACTTGCAAGGTTATGTGACTAATCACATCAGAACAGGCTTTTGTATTCCCACAGAATGTCTGTGACACACTCTGCACTGCATCTGGGAGTGTCTTCCAAGAAGTTTCACATACATTTCAACAGAGGCTTTGCATCCTCCTGGTGTCCAGTACTATGAAACAGGTCTCATCTGTACCAAGAGATGGAATTTTTTGGAATAAGCAAGAGGATAAAAGTCAGCCCAATCTCATTGTGTGGTATCTTCCTCTTATTCTTTTATTTCCATTCTGCTATACCACAGGCATAAGACTATCTGGTTTTAAGTCAAGGATAAATTCTCCAGTAAACAGGTAGCACACTAAGCACAGTCCAAGATAAAATAATATCTGATATTAAGTGTAACCATTGAGAAATACAGCATTATAAAAATTATAGATGACAAGGGGTTACATACTGTCTAACCTCAGGTACAGTCAACAAACTATTTGCTATGGGGATTAAATAATCTATATGAAAATAGATTTTATGGTATGTAAAAATGCTCAAAGAATTTCTTTGAAATTCTCTTATGCAGAGAAGAGTATGGACGAGGGTAAAAAAGAACTCTAAAAACTATGTTACAGTAAATATTTGGTAAAACCAATGTATGAAAAGAAGAAATTACATTTAAACTAAAAATTATTATGATTCAGCTAGCCATGTGAAAAACAAACCTCATTTATAAAATGACAAAAAGGGGACCACAATATTTATGCATGCTAAATATCTTCTGAAACTTCTGGCAATGTTACTACAAAGAATCTTTCTGTAAGAAACACGATATACCGAAAGTAAGAATCAGTTCAAAAGGTTTTCAGTAACAGCAAGAGTGATTAAACATGTTAAAACAGCATAGAAAGAAGGAGTCATGACTCAAACTTTCACTTGGTATTATCAGAGAACCTAGTATCACAAATTAGAAAAGTGGACTCAGGGTGCAGTACTTCTCTTTTTGCTTCAAATGCTCCAAGAATGAGAGGCTGTTACCCTAGTTTGTATTGGAGAACTTACATTATATTTTGTAGAACACAGGTAGGTTAATTCACCTTTCACTTTCTGCTGTGAATGGAGTAGCTCTTGAGAATTAAATTTGCCTATTAGCAAAAAAGTAAGTTCATATTTTATTATGTAAAGTGGTAGTGCTGGATCCCACGTAATTCCTGGGTGACTTAAACTACTTCTTCCTACTGCAACCACATGTATCTAGGTGGTTGAAGTTTTCATGTGCTCTGCGTCAAATGTCACAAAACTCTGTGCCAAAAGAGGTTTAATCCCACACAGAGGAGCAAAAAGGGAGAGAAAATGATCTGCTGGGAAGGACAGGAAGGAAAGCTCGTTTTATCTCATTTGACTTGTCAAGCAGGGCTGACTTGGCAAAGGGAGGACAGAGCAGTACAAGGTCCTTAGACAAGGAAACCTTGGTTGGAGTGTAAGCAGTTCTAAAATTAATCAGGAAAATGAAGCAATTATATTAGAAAGTTGAATGTCAGTGCCCAAGCTGGGAATCTAGTGCCAGGAGTAACTGAGAAGGTAAAAGTGGGCAAGATTTTCCGTAACTTTCTCTGAGCCAAATCCTTTCCGTTTCATTGTGTGCTTATTACCATGCCCTGACTGCATTCTTACACGAGTCCAGGGCCTACAGGGAGCCAGCTCGATTTTCCCCATGGTTAAGCTTCAAGGCCAGCTGAGTAGGAAGGCAGGCTGGTTTATATTTTCCCTCTTTCCTGCTACATTCTAGTTCCAATGTTAATATCACAGGTGCAGAGAGATTAAGACTTGAAGTGGTCATTAAGTCAACCAGTCTGGATTTGTGTGCCTTAATTTTCTTTTAATTTCACAAGATGTTTTAATACCCAAGAATTTGTTTGTACTTGACCGAAATGATCTTTCAAAAAAACAGCCAAGCTGAAGAGATGCAGAAACCAAATTTCTTGAAGTTTGTTCTAGTAGAAGCATTCTTACTTTTTCCTGAAAAAGAACTCCCTGAATTTATCTAGCTTCAGATTTCAGCAATTTTTTCATGTTGTTCCTTACAGAAAAGAAGTCAGACAATACTTAATTTAGGCTGTGCTTTCTTCCTTTGAAGTAATACACTGAAAGTAGGTCTCCTTTCAGTCCTCTCTTCACTACTTAAACACATTTCTCTCCTTAAATATTTGCCTTTGAGTCATGGACCCCATTTGAGAGACCCTTCTCTGTACTTTATAACCTCTATGTTCTATATCTTGCTGCCTATTAAAACTCTTTCCTTAATTTTTCTAAACACTGATAGATATAAATGATATATACCTTTCTCTACTGTAGGTCCAGAGGCCATTTATTTAATACGGAAACTTTGGTTTGGGCAGGTAAAACCACTTTAAATATTGATAACTTTCTTTTCTCTCTAGTCCTTTCACATGAGTGATTGCAGATAGAAAGGTAAAAAACGTTAAGCAGAATCCTCACCTTGCAAATAAAAGGAAATAGTCAATGTAAAGTTAAATCAAAGAATCATACAAATAAATGTAGCATTAAACAAAGAAAAAAATCCCTGTATATTAAAGCACATCTATTGACTATGGACTGTAAACTTTCTCCCAGCAAGTTTGCATAGATTCCTTGTCTTCCACAGAAAAGCTAATTGTGTTCTAGGATTTAAGCCAGGTTAAGATATGGGTAAAAAAAAAAAATTTATAACAATTAAAAATTGATTACAAAGTGGTTATAATACAAGAAAAATAATTCTGATGGGGAAAAAAAGTAAAAGTTAATATATTAAGTTTCATGGTACTCCAAGAAGTGCTGATATTTTAACTTAACTTTCAAGTCATTAATACAAGCCTCAACCCCAGCACATCCCACAATGTTTTCCTGCTCCTACCTGAATTGCCACCTAGCAGCTCTCCCACGTTGAGGCAAACAACCTCATGGCATGAGAGCAGAAGTGGTAGCTGAGGTGGAGTCTCAGTCAGAGGCAGGTGTGAGAAGGAGGCCCCAGAGATGCCAACAGCTGTCAGTGTTCAAAGGCAGGAGAGGGCTGTGAGCACAGGTGCAGCGGAAAATGGGAGATTTCCCTAAACAGAAACCTTTAGGCTCGAAGACTTTCAAGAAACTCAAATCATGAAGAAAGGGATGACCATATCCTGACCTCATCAAAGTGGGAGCTATTGTCTTTCCAGCTGGAAAAGTGGGAAGGGAAGAATTAGACACTAAATCAAAAAGAAGACAGCACAGACAGAGCAGAGCTACAAGATCCTCTGTATGACTTTGAAACAAATGGCATGTCCTAAGAAACATGTTAGGTTTTGTTCTTTAAAAAAACTGAAAATAGAGCTGAAGAGAGGAAATTTATAATACCTGTGTTCTGAGAGTTTTTGAAATACATCAGCATCAACGATGAATCCACAGGGTCAGCAGTAAGGTGCAATCCAAGGGATTTCAACCAAAGACAAATGGCACTTCTGAAAATGATTTTGAGATGAGATAGAGGACAACCAGAATGCAACAAGCCTCAGTATTATGACTGACAGAGTAAGCTAAGACAACTGCATGTTGTTGTAAAACACGCATATAAAGTTGAATTAAGATGGAAAAGGAAGTAGAAACTAAATTATGATAGTAAAATATCTGGCTAAAGAGCTGAAATTTACTTCCTGATTGAAATTCTCAAAAAATACTTTTTCATTCCAGTATAAAAAGAGTACATTCTTGAAAGTGTTTCAATTACATTGCTCTCAGGGGCCAGGGACCACTGAACCTTGGCTTATGCTGAGGAATTTTACTTTACATTGAGATGAGCACAGCTTCATTTGATCTGCGTTTTCAAGTGATAACTATGTAGTGACCTTCTCAAATGGAACTAAATTATCTTATCCCATGTGACTGTTTGAATTTCTCTTACCCTCTAAAATTGCAATTTGCTCATAGTAGCAGAAGCTAGGAAAATTCCAATGCTAAAACCTGGGGCTTTTTTACAAAGGAGTTGTTGAAAGATTCATTGGAAATCGAAGTGGCTGTAGAACAAATTATGGAACCTATTGACACAATAAACAATTAGAAATCACCAGGAATATGTGGAGTCCATACAGTAAAAGAACTGAGGGATGAAATAGCAGAATTGCTATAAGGGGCTTTTAACATCTTATTTCAAAGTCTTTTTGATAACTTAAAATTGAAAGATAGTTTGAAAGACACAAATAAAAGAGTTTTAGGGGATACCTGGAGACCTACAAAACTTAAGGCATTACTGACCATGCCAGGATAAAAAGTAAAAATTATCTTTAAAAGACAGGCTTTTGAGATGTTCTCTTCCCTGATGACTTATAAGAAATTAAGCAGCTATAGCATGAAAGGGAAGGATGTCATTTTTATTCTAGTTCTAATTTTATTCATTTTTATGTATTTACAACTAGCTACTGATGGTGACATGATTTTGAGCTACATGTAGAAATGGCTGTGCCCTTATTTATGTCTGTTTTTTCTGCCATTACTTGTTTTGTTAACTTAATCATGTCTCTTAACCTCCCTGCACCAGCCCTGCTAAGTTGCACAACACATATAAATGAGTTACTGTTTCTATTGATTTGAAAGGAACAGCAAGTATTTAAGTGAGGTGAACATATACTATCTGGGCCATATTACGATTTCTTCCCACTTTATCCCAACTTAAATTTACAAATCTGTAAATGGATGCCTGAAGACTAATACTTGCAAAGCCTTTTTTCTATTTCAGAAATCTAAATAACTTCTCAATGAAACTGGAGATGTTACAGGGGGCCTTAAAAAAGTTGAACTATTCATAGGGAAATTCTTTTGAAAAGTTTTGCAATTATGTGATTTTCAAGGTAGAGGCAAACTTCTAAATTATCTTTATGACTTGTAGATGAGACAGGTTCAGCAAAGGTGAGATTTGCCCTCCAGTCACTCATTCATATTCATTCAATGTGCATAACACTGAATGAGCTCTTGAAGGCTAAGAAAAGAAAAATCTCAGTTTCACATGCTAATTGAGAATCAGTTTTTGGTTTAGTATGTGTAAATTAAATTGCATGGGAATTTTAGCTGTTGAAGGTACTTTTATATACACTAATGAGTGTGCTTTTTGTGTTCACCATAGCTCCTATACCTCAATGTTGTGCCTTCTAGTAGATTTTCCTATCCATATCAGATATCTTAAGAGTTATCTTTCTCTATCATACACCTTTTTACCTCCTTTTCATTCCTCTACTTCCTATCCCTTCAGTCTTCCAGATGGACCCTAGTTCAGCAGCACTTTCAGTGAAGTCTCTGTGTGGGAAGAGCAAGCATGGGGATCCAGGACAGTTCTGGGATCCTGATCCCAGCTTGAGGATGTCAAACCCATTCAAAGGAGCAACTATTGGCTGTTTGGATGTTCCTTCACGATCATCCCACAAATTCGAATGTTTCAGCATTTCAGGACCTGCAGAAGAACAAATGATAAAGTATCTTTCTCCCCTCAATTCCAGACAAAAATTTCTGTTTCCAGCTGGTTGTTGTAATGAACAAATCTGCTGTTGCAGCATCTGGAGGTATCTATGGTTACTACTCTTGACTGGGAAAGAGAACCTAAGAGCCTGGGTGCTCTGGTGTTTATGGAGAATGTGGCACATTCTATAAATGATGTTTTGAACACGAGACCTTCTCACAGACAGTAATATCCATCTGGGTGCACATTGCCAGGTTACTGTAGGTAAACAGTTAAAAGGTGTTAAATTGCTCTACAGGCAGAAAACTTTTTATGATCTTTAAATGAATAATTTAGCACCGATGGTAAATGTACTGCAAACATTATAGAAATAGAAATGGAAATAAGATTGTAATGTCCCTAAGGTTCCTTTTCCTGAAAATGCAAAAGATTTGTGGAAACAGCTGTTACAACTAGAGTAAATCCTAATTCACCATAGTTATATACATATTTGTTTATATATTTATTATTTGTAGATATTTATGCTTAATAATATATATATTCTGGGCAGACATATTTCTACAGTAGAATATGTTAGAAATTTTTTTATATTGATTATATAAAGTAAGAAATATACTTAAATATTTAATTTATAGACTTAATCTACTATTGAACATCAATGTCAAGTCAAATGATTTTCCAACTACTTTGATTTTCAGCAGAATATCGCAATTCAGCTATGAATTCTCAGCATTGCTCCCTTTATTTTTGACCTTCACTCTATATTTCTCGTGTTCACCACTACAAGTTTTCTGTCTCACATGGGCAAAACTTCCCTTTTTTTTTGTTTTGCTTGCTTTTCCCTCTCACCTTCAGGTGAGAAATGCAGGGTTCTCATTTTCAAAGTTCCTTTGTTCAGTCCAGTCTCTCAAAATTTGCTGCAGTGCTCTCTCCTATTATGAATGTAAACTTAATCTTTTCCATACCACAGCAAGGTGATTCATTAAGATCATCATTATGGAATCCACAAGTATCTGTTTTCTTTCAATCTGCTTCTTAATCACTTTGTTTCTTTTAAATTATATTTTTTGCAATACCTTCATTTTTTGTGTAAGTGTGTTGTGGTTTAACCCTGGCCATTAAACAAACCCCACACAGCCTCTCATTCACTCCCCCACCAGCAGGATCAGGGAGAGAATTGGAAGGTTAAAAGCCAGAAAACCCGTGGCTTGAGATAAAGACAGTTTAACAGGGAAAGCAAAAGCCACACACACAAGGAAAGCAAAACAAGAAATTCACTGCTTCCCAGGGGCAGGCAGGTGTTCAGCCATCTCCAGCAGAGCAGAGCCCCATCACACACAACAGTAACTTGGGAACACAAACTCCATTGCTCCAAACATTCACCCCTTTCTTCCTCCTTCCCCCTGCTTTATAAACTGAGCTTGATGCCATATGGCCTGGAATATCTCTTTCAGCTGGTCAGCTGGGGTCACCTGTCCTGGCTGTCCCATGTTCCCCCAGCATCCTCACCAGTGTGGCAGTGCATAACGCAGAAAACGCCTTGGTTCTGTGTAAGCCCTGCTCAGCAATAACCAAAATGTCTCTATATTACCATCACTATGTTCCGCATAAATCCAAAACACAGCCTCATACTAGCCATTGTGAAGAAAATTAACTCTACCCTAGCCAAAACCAGCACAAAGTGTTTTAATATTTTCCTTTAAGTTACACTGTGTTTTCCATTCTCAAAACTTTGGTTTAATGTCCTTTTCATTGTCCAGTAAATTTTTATCTATATTTTTGTTTTCTTTATTTTAAATCTGCAAATCTTCAAAATCAAGTGATTTGTGTTTCAGTAACTGAGCTTGGTAACCCCAGGACAAAATCCAGGCTGTAGTGTTTACAAAAGCAGAGTAATAAGATGCTATCACTTTATTGTTTATTTGAATTAGTTAGGGCAGTACTTTGTTCATTATAAACATCATTCTGATGCCCTGAAGCTCTTTAGATATTACAGAACCGATCTGTGATATTTAACCCTAGATGACAGAGACTATTATGGCAAAAGGAAATCTTTTGTTTCATACTTCTGCACTGGAGTTTCTTCTGGAGGTGCTTTTTCAGAAAATTGCAAAGCCATTTACGATGCTGCACAGCTAATCTTTGTTAGAGAGGCAGCCACCAAGGAAACTCTATGAAAAAGGGGAAGAATCAGGGCAAAACCCCACAATAAATGGAGTGAGCAGGAGCTTGTAGCACCCACACCATACACCTCTTGTACACCTCTACACCAAATGCAGAAAGAGAAGGGAAAGAAGTATAAATTGTCCATCTATGACTATGAAATGAGTAATTGTGGACTACCTCAGAACACATTGCGTGTCAAAGTCATCCACCATTCTGAAAAAGTGAACAGGAGATATTTTGAGTAACTATTCTCTGAAGGCACGATTAAGTCTGCATTCCAGTATGGATAACAACTTTCACAGAGGAAAACTCTGGTGGGGATTATTACAACCACACAGCTTTAAATTGGCAGATAGATAAAGGTCACTCAGAAAAGGTAAATAATCCCCCTGCTCCAGTGTAGAGCTAAATCACAGCAGTATAATGTTGTTTTCCAATATAAGAACATGTTTTTCATTAGGTGTAGTACCATGAGACCACTTCAAAAATCCTTACTAGAAGTCAGAAGTAAAACACATGTACATGCTTTATGAACAAAATTTGAAGACTGGGGTAGTATTGCCCAATTTTTTTTTTCATTCATACATCCATTCATTCATTCATTGTTGTTCTTTTCTGTGGGCTTTTTTCTGTTTGTCCAAATTTCTTAATCTAATCAAATTTCTTTGAACTGATAATAAAAAAGAAAGAATTATTTGCTGCAAGGAATGATTTGATTTTCAAAGCAGGATGGTTCAAAACAGAGGAGTTGATCAAAAAAAAAACCAAAAGGAAGCAGTAGGTTGGAGAATATTTACATAAATTAGGGAGTCTTAATTTCAGAGGGCCTGATGGATTCATTTAATATTACCGAGGAAACTAGTTACAACTGTTCAGCTGTGCTTAAGACATTTTACTCTTAGAAGGGCAGGAAGAAAGGGAAGGGGCAGGTAAATACAGCAGCTCTCTCTAAAGACCAGTAAGGGTGAGAGGAGGATGTTCTGGGCAAATCTGTTTCAGCCAGCCCACTTTCATTTTTGAAAGACATGAGATAATAAACTAACTCCTTGACAAGTATCTAACAAATAGTGAGACGTTAAAAAGATGGTGTGGATCTGTCAAGAACAAATCGTGTCACAGTACTCTAATTTCTTTCTTTGACAAGGCAACTGACCTAGCGGATAAAAGAAACATTGAAATTGTTATACCTTGACATCAAGAAGGTTTTTGACACTGTTCCACATGACATGTTCATAAGATTAGTGTTAACAACCTGGATGACAGAATGGATAGTACACCTATAAAATTTAATGCTGATATCAAGCTAGGAGTATTTGCGAGCTCTTCAGAAAACAGAATGAGAAATCAAAATTATCCTGACAAAGTGAATAAATGGTGAAAATGGCAAAGATAAAAGGCAGCATCAGGAAGAGCAATCTCTCAAATGACTCTGGTTTTAAAAGTAAGGAAAGCCCTTACTCCAGCGACTTCTAATATTGCAAAAAATATATGAATTATGTCTTTTCTTGCTCCTAAGTGGTGATTACAAGTGGGAGGAGAAAAGCTTATTTTAAAGGAAAGCAGATGTTAAATAATTATTTAGTTTTTTAAGGAAAGTTTTCCAACTGCAACAGTCATCCTCCTCTGATGTGAGATTCTCTTCAATGGTACTTTTAAGAAGTATGGTAGATAAATATCCAGTGGGGATGATGTAAGTACAGTTTATCATGCACCAAAGAATGAGTATGGACTGGATATTCTTGAGAAGTCCCTACTGGTTGTTTTATAATTTTTACTGTAAACTATGAATTTAAGTGTTTTGCTAGGTAAGAGAACTGCTGAAAAGAGCCTGAATGGAAAAAAAAAAAAACTCTCTATCACATTTTGTAATTGTTAAGCTAGGAATACAATGACAGCACTTTCTGCTTGCAATTTTTTTCTAATTGCACTACAGGCCAGAATCTGTGAATGCATTGAATGCAGAAAAGAACAGTTTAAAACATGGGAGGTTGAAACATGTATTTGAATATTTTGAAACTTGCAGAGCTTCCCTTCTAGTTCGGTTTTAGTTTATTTACTTTTTTCAGCCCTACTTGCTCCTAGTGATAACAACTTCTCATTTAAATAGGTTCTCTGATGTCCTCCATAATGTACTGTATTAGAGAAGACATTATTTCACTGAAAAACTAAGATTGCAAGATTTGTATCTGGGAATGTATCCAGGTAGTTTGGAGAGGATTTTCCAGCACATTATTAAGCTGTCTACATGTTTCCATTGTACTCTTCCTCATTTTTGTCAGGAACAGGGATGGGAGAGATGGGAAGAATTAGGATAGCATTTGCAACAAAATGATTCAGATGAGTTTAAAAAAAAATTTCTTGTGGTCATTCTAGTCATAGAAATATAGAACAAATACAATTAGAAAAGCAGAGGAAAGCAATTTTCACTAGGGATTTTTAAATAATCAGACCTCTTTCTGCTTTCATCTCAATCATTTTGTAAAACCAAGCAAGTCCTCCAAACAGGAAATCTAGGAATAAAACTAGCAAGAGCAACATAATTTTCTAAAGAAAAAAGTGCAAGGATTTGCTATGGACCAAGTCTATATGTTACCTTGACAACACTTCATTTAACATAATAAAAATATTTATATAAATGATACACAGAAGTTAGCCCTTCTATTATGATATTAAAATAACTGTTTCCAAAAACTCTGCAGCTGAAGTCCTTTTCCATTTGAAAAAAAAAAACCTAAATGCATTTCAAAAGATTGTAACAAAAATCATGAATTTTCAAAAATGCCAGCATGAAATACGCACTCAAAATTCAATAGCATTCATAAATAATATTTATAACTTACTTGTCACTGAGAAACAAGGGCCTCTACCAAATATAAACCCCTGGCTACACTGCAAAATGAAATCGAGTCTCTCACAGCTTACACCAACCATCTTGCTAATAGATCCCAACATCTCGTTTAAGGCCAGTTGAGAGGGTTAACCAAAGGCCCTGTGTTAATGCAGTCATTGTGATTTTAAAATCCAGGGTAGTGTTTTGCACAATTGCACAATGCACAGATAGGACATTGGATACACATGAGCTTTATCAGCACTAGTTCACTATTGTCTGTACTGGACTGCCCTGGGTGATTTAATGTGTCCTTAATAAAAGATAATGGGAAAATAGTGATTGTCCCATAATACAATTGGGAACTGGAGAAGATGTTTTGGGTCTTTTTACAAATGAGAAAGAATTTCAGAGATGAGGGAAAAAATAAAACCTGATTCAACTGCATTACAGAAAAGTTGCACACCGTGAAGCTTCACAGGTACTGAAAGGCAAGCTCATTAATAGAGCTCATGGGACTTTGAATTATTTCAATTAGTTGAAGAGCATCAAAATATTTTGATACTTCTCAATTTTAAAGGTGAGGTGTAATGCTGATAAATAGTAGGATACTAAATTACTTGAAGATCAGGAGAAAAGTTTTTGAAGATGTTTGTTTCAAAGGCGAAGCTAGATTCTTCCATTTTTACAACTACCCAAGTGCAGTAGTCTGCTCAGGAACTTTTGTCTTATAATCTATAGTTGTCAACTATTACCAAATTTAAAAAGACGGTAAAAAAATATAGAAAGGAAGAATTATTCAATTATTCTTAGCAAATAAGTAAAAGAGTAATATTAAAAATTTGCATATTTAAATCATCTTTACTTGCTAACACAAGCCTCACCCTTTTTTGTGTGTGTATTAGATTTTTTTAAGTCATTTAAGCCATCTTAAAGTATTCATGTAAGAATGTCTGGTGACTTATCAGGAGAGGACAGAGCTCACACTCCTTTTCCTTTGCCCTTATGTGTTGCTCTTACTGTGTTGCCTTAAGATCTTACGACATTTTAAGTAGGAGTATTCAAAATCAGGGAATAGTATGCAAAATTGAGCAAAGCATATTGAAATTGTTATGGCACACATTCCTATCTGATACCAGGTAAACCGCCCCCACCTACAAAAGCACCTTCTGAAGAAGTCAGACTTGTATGTTGTTGATAATGCAAGCACAAAGATTCAGCAAAACTGCAGTGACCAAAAGTCTTCAAGTCTTAATAAAATCATTTCATTCTAAAAGATAAACAGCTAAACCAACTTTTCTTTCAAAACACAAAATTCTGATTGTTTACATGCCTGACCTGAGCTGCCCTCATAGGCTGTAATGCCCAGAGCTGTAGTCATTCACAGTAAACAAACTGGAGAACCACAACCACAAGTGTCTTTCAGCAATTTCCTTTAGTCATATTTAATTCTGGGTTAAATTAGATTAATTATATTAAATCTAGCAACTAGATTTAATTCTGCTTGCAAAGCTAGCACTAGCATGTTTCACCCTTGAAACTGTTGTGAAGAAGGAAAAATGATTCAATTTTGGATCAAATAACAATGTTTTTGAAGAAGTAAAATGGGAGTAAAGATTTGAGTATGAATATGCACCGGGGAAGCTTCATGGAATTTGCAGCTTCAGGGAGTGACAACAAGCACTAAATACAATGCACTCTGCCAGTTAAGCAGTGGCATTCACACCCTGATATACCAACACCACTCTATGTGGAGGGCAAACAGTGAGACTCCCAAAGAAATCACTTAGAATTTTGCAGTCAGAGCCTGCTCAAGCATATGGGTTTTTTACTCACCAAGTATACCCAAATCATATTCTTGCATAACTGGCTGTTACTATAAGCTATCTTTTGACTCAGTCTATCCCTGAATGCCAGCGCCCTACTCAGCAGGCTGAAGATGCAGCATGGACAAGGACAAGCAGTAGTGTAGACTGAAAGCCACTTTTTGACCAGACCAGGAAGCATTATTTCCAGAGTAGGCTGGAAAATATGCTCCTGCACAATTTCAGGGAATATATTCTCTTGTGCTTGACAGCAGCCATTTAACTGGGCAATCAGCATCACATGTGAGGGCAAATTTCAGCCCTCAGATGACAGAGTGGCTATATCTTGGCCAGCAGAGAAAGAACTTTTGGCTAGTAATGGATTCAGCAAATGCATATTTTTTTACATTGGTTGTCTAACTACAGAACCAAATAATCATTTTATTTATATAGGAATAATTGAATAATGTGAATAACTTATTTATATATGAATACTGAATAATGTACTGAATCATCAGTATATGTCATCACTATAACATAATGCCACCGATTTTTTTTTATAGTAACAGCCAAAGAGATATTAGTCATCTTACTATAGATTGTACTGTAAGAAACATCTTCCCTTAGACTAGAACTGCTAGTAGTGCTCATTCTGTGTCTGCATAAGAATATTTGCATGTCTTAGAACAATTTTTTAAAAGTACTTATATGCAGATTGCTTTCAGATATATTTGTAAAATAATGGTTTTTAATTATTTTAGTATTTTTAATTATTTTTGGGCTTCGGAAAAGCAAGAAGTATGTACATTTGTATCCGATCTACACGATCAATTGCAAATTGGGAAATATTATTTTGAACTTATTAGCACTTCTCAGGGGAGATAACAGTTATCAGAGATTACAGCTCTTCTGATAAAACCAAAATATTGAAGTGCCATAGGTTAAAGAAGTGCAATTTTGTCACTTAAAACCAAGGGAAGCTGGCATTTCTTGTATGAAGAAATTGTAAACGTTGTAAGATTCTGAACATAAAGGAACAACAATAATCATGTGAAATTACCTCTTAACTCACTGCTTGCTTATTTCTGCATCATCTGTGCACTAGATCTTTTTATTAACTGGGTTAATTTCGACATATTTTAGAGTTGGCTGCCACCTGCTGGGAGTCTGGCCTTGTTTCTTCTTTAAGGCAGTTTGGAGGAGTTAGAAGAGGTTGGGTTTGTGCTAAAACTTTATAAAGACAGATAACATAAACTGTGGGTGCCTAAATGTAAGAATTTAGTTGTAACTGATTTGCAAACAGAAAGTACACATCCCTGCCTGGTGAAATACATTTAAACTAAAGGAAAAGGCATGCTCTTGGCTGCCTGTCATTCATGGGGATATTATTCCCTACATCGGAAAAAAAAATAATAAAAAATGTTTAATCTACTGAATAACATTCCTCTAAGGCATTGCAAAACAGCCCACACCTCCTTTCCCTTTACCAGCATGAATAAACTATATATAAAATCATCTATTATTCAATACAATGTAACATTTACGAAAGCTCTGCAGTATAATGACGCTGCAAGAACCTCACCCAAGAGAGTCTGCCAGCAGCTAATGAAGACAGGCTAAGCCATGTATTATAAAGACCTACAGCTTTTTGGACAGTGATATTTGAAGCACCAGGGAAACTGTCACATGCTTGGCCCTTTGCAGAGTCATGGCCATAATCACTGAGAAGAAATTTTTTTTTTTTTTACTGTTTGAAACCAGTCGCCAAATATCCCTGCAGTATGCAATGGCAATGTGAGATCCAAAATGCCCAGCTACTGTGGGATCCCTTTTCTACTCTGCTGTACAGTAGGAGGAGCAGAAATCTTAAACTATTTCCAAACCTGTGTAATGCTAAACCCAGTTACCACAAGTCTATCCCAGCATTGGCTACTTCCAGTCTTCACTGTCACTGCCACGAAAGGTTCATTTGTGTGTTAAATTTAGTTACAGTCAAATGTTTTACCCAGCCTGTTCAAGTTACCCTTCACAGGGTGACATAGCACCATCCTCAACAGAAAGGTGAAAATCTTGAACTTTAGTCTTAGATTAACTCCAGGGCATAGGGAATGCTCTTAGTATGTGAAGATAGTCCTCAAATAAATCTCAGAGGAAGTAATTAATTATCTGCTCAATGAAGTGAAAGGTAGAACTTGAGAACTTCCTGTTGATTAATCAAAACTCACCCAGATCACAAAGTCTGAAAGTTCTTTATACTTTTCGAGAGAAGTAAAAATCTGGTTTCCAAGGGCCTAGATTATCTAAACTATGATTCCAAGTGTATAACTTCACTCCAACAGCAGCCTGGAGACACTGTAGCGGAAGAGCAATCTTTATAGGAGCCTCATCTAACACTACTTTTCTATGGTGTAGTGGGTTGACTTTGGCTGGATGTCAGGTACCCATCAAGCTACTCCACTCCTCGGCTGGGCATGGGGAGAAAAAAGTGATGAGAAGCTTATGGATCAAGATAAGGACAGGGAGGTCGTTCAGCAATTACCATCACAGGCAAAACAGGCCCAAGTTGCAGAACTCAATTTCTTACCTGCCAAATCAGAGTAGGTCAACAAGAAAATAGAAACTAAACCTTAAAACACCTTTCCCCCTTCCTCTCTTCTTCCCAGAATCAACTTCACTCCTTATTTTCTCTAACTTCTGCCCCTCTATCCACCTTCAGCAGTACAGGGGAATTGGAAATGGGCACTGTGGTCAGTTCATCAACTGTTTTCTCCACAGCTTCCTCCTCAGGGCTAGGACTCCTTGCACTCTCCTCCTGCTCTAGAATGGGATCCCTCAGTCATCCATGTGAATCCCTCCCAGAACAAATTCTGTTCCAGCACCTGAAGCATCATCTCCTCCCACTCCTTCTGCACAAACCTTGCTTTTCCTGACCATTTCTCTCCTGCCTTCTTAAATGCATTATCCCAGAGGTGTTACTACTGTCACCAATGGGCTCAACCTTGGCCAGTGGTGGGTCTGTCTTGAAGCCAGCTGGCATTGGCTCTGTCAGACATGGGGAAGCTTCTGGCAGCTTCTCACAGAAGCCAACCCTGCAGCCTGAAATTTAGGCAATGATATTTACCTAATTGATTTTGTGTTTAAGCTTAGTATCTCCAGTACAGTCCACCATTATATAATGTTTTCTGATTATCAAAACAAATGCAATGACTCTGTTGAAATAGGTTAGTCTAGCTAGTCTTAGTTTTAGTAACATTAAAAAAAGTATGAAAAATAAAAATTCCTCACATCACTGTTAAACTACAACAGTTCAGAGTTAAGGAAAGTGAGCATTAGTCAGCTCATGTTGGAGCACAACCTAGAGTTGAACACACTAATTTCCCCTCCTACTCTTCGGATCAAATCTAACAAGCCTCAAGCTGTTAAGACATACTTTGTGAACAGATGAACACATCAGTCTGTGTCCTACCCCATGAACCAACAGAGTGTATTATCATGTATAACTGAGGAGGTATGTTGAGAGTGTCACTGGCACGCCTTTCAGCTGACACTGCAGGCAATGACCAGGCAGAAATGTCCTCATTGGCACTACACAGCTGAGGTCTGGACAGAAAGCAGGATAGCTGTCTTATCAGGGTGTGGGCTGTGAAACAAAGCTGTCCTGCAGGAAAAGAAAACAAAAACAGAAACAAAAAACCTATTCCTGCCCTGCACAATGCAGATATGTCAGGTTAGTGAGAGCCCATGTCTTCCCCATCTTGCTAACGGAAATAGGCCATGCATAAGTATACTTTTTCGACTTTGTAGTTTCAATTCTTCCTGATTTCTTTTCACTTTTATCCTCTTCCCCGTCTATCTTCTATCCCAAAGTTCACTTCAGAAACAGTAGTCCTGGGACCAAGGTGAATATTCTTGCCTTCAGTCATCAGTCTCTGCAGTATGTTACTAAGACTACCCTTCCAAGGGTGATATAACACCGTATCAGCTCCCTTCAGCAGCCTTCCATTACAGTCTTTGTCGTGCATCCTGAGATACATTTTTATCTGCTAGACAAAGATGGCATACATTAACTACATCTCCCTAGTGCAATGTCACATAACCCTGTTTTATTATGCTGCCAAGCAATTCTTACCAAAAAAGAAAAAAGAGAGAGGAAAAGGAAAAAAAGTAAAAAGATAGCAGTAAGAGTTGACAGCTTAGTAGTTGCTATAGCTTCCTTTCGCACTCGGAAGGTATAGATGCAGCTCTAGTCCAGAAAGAGATAATGTATCATCACATTTCATCTTAACATTGAATTTGCAATTGCAATACTGTTTTAGCAAGTGTCCTCTCTTGCATCCTGATTTTTTTGTTTTCTGTTTGTTAAATATGTCTGTGTTAAAATTTATGAGGAATACTTAACTTTTATATTTTCTGGCCTTTTAAAAACAGATTGGTTACAGGGGAAAACACTCATATGTAAAACAGCACCAACAGCATCATTAGAACTGCCATTAATTACCTATGTTCTTCACTCTGTAGGTGATTTATGTGTTAAATTTCTATTAGAAAGACTTTTTTCTTCAACATTTTTTGCAGATAGTATTTTCCATGCTAAAGGCATATCCACACTGCAGTCTAGAGCAGAAATTCCCACACTAGTTTCTGACAATCTAGCAGTAGTATCACAAGAGGAACTCCTAAGACAGTCTACCTTTCAGGCTATTATTAAGATAACATCATACTCTACCTATATTTAAAAGCCTGCTACAGAGAGACATGTCTTCTGAGTTGTGATGGTAGTCACATCCAGGGACATAGCAGTGCTTGCTACAAATTAAAGCAGCAGTCTAGGAGTCTAAACAAGCTTTAATCCAACGAATTTCTTACTTTATAAGCTCTTTCTTTTATATTTTAGGAAACATCATCTGAAATTATCATAAATCTGTGATTATGTAGCTCTTCTCCACTTACCTTTTGTGTGCACAGCAAATTCTCTTCTAGTCAGTCAGCAAACACATCTGAGAAATGAGGATATTTTTAGTAGAAGTAGGCAGAAGGTAATTGATTATTTTCACCTCTGCAGTCTTTGATTAAAGACAGTGTGCTTAGGGGGGAAAGTCAACAATCATTCCTAAACATATACAAGCATTTAATTGTAGTAATTAATTTATCTATACAACTCAGTGTACTTTTAAAAAGCTTCTTGACTGAGAATGAATGCCTCATCAGTCAAATATAACAGCCTGAAAGAACAAGTGAAGCCAGTAGAATAACAAACAGTACTGCAGAAACCCCAGGCGCTTGCAGGAAACAAAAAGACATTTCCAACTCTGTGCAGAGCAAAATTATGAAGAATTTGAGAAATAAAGGCTGCAGAAGGAACATCAATTGATAGAGCCACAAAAATTAACTACATCCTGGTATACATTGCCATGAAAAAGAAATGAAAAAGCAGAGAAGCCTTGAGATGTAATTACAGAAACAATTTTGTAGGAGAGTTTGAAGAATTCAGTAGTTATGGATCCCATTTTTATAAATGTCATGTTTCCCATCAGTTTATCTGTTCACTACAAACAAGAATTGCTGTCAGAATGTGAGTCAAAGGCAGCAGCTAATGGAAAACAAACATCCAGAGGAAGACAGTCAAGACAGATGAGCAGCAAAGACAGATAAACAGCTTCAGAAGAATCAATGTAAAAATGGCTGTGCCATTAGTTGGGCACAGTAGACAAGCCTTTGTTCTCTCCAGGCTTGAAAGGTTCACTCTTCCCAAAGATGATAGCCTAAATGCTGAAGGGAAGCAAAGTTAAAATACACTGTTCTCAGGAAACAGGAAAAGTGATCAGGTTATAGATTATCACCAGGTGACCCCAACTGGGAATATCACATAAAGAAAACACTCTCAACCAAAAAGGTTTATGTTTTACGAGTGGATGTGGGACAAAAATGAGGTATTTAGCAGGCAGAGCTCTTGGAAGGACCCTTCTGTACAGACAAGGAACAGAAAGGACTGTCTCGAGTAGAAACAGGTTTCTGCCTACCTAAAAGAGGTCTTTTCTGAGTGATTTTTAATCAACAGCTCGGTGATAAAGACACTCTCTCACAAACAACTCAATTTCAGCAGGGTTTACTGCACACCTTACATCTCTTCTTTTTCCTCACAGGAAGAAGACAGAATTATGGAGAAAAAAAGACAATGGAAATGAGCTAAAAAATACAAAATTATTGTTTTATTACTTAGTTTTATGCTTCCTTTAGCTCCTCAATGTAGTAATATGTATTTAAACCCTGCTGGTGTGCACTAGTCAAACTCTCACTCAGGACCAGGATTCTACACCTGAATCCAGTTGGGACTACCTCAACCTAAAGTGCTCATTAACCTCCTACAAACAGCTGTAGCTGCAGGGCAGACACAAGCCCTATAAATCTAGCCCTGGGAGGAGCCAAGGTGGGGGTGGTTGTTCCTGGTTGCTGTGTGTTGCTGGAGCTCTGCTCTGAGAAATCATAATTCAAGACTCAGAAGACTGCGAGCTCCAGCACACCTCAATACCACCAAACTCCTTGATATTTACTTTCAGTCAAGTGTGACTGGTTACACCGGTGACATTAGTCAGGTAACTGCACCACATTTTCTGACATAATCAGCAATGCAATGATATAGAGTCAATATATTAGGGATCATAACTTAGATGTCAATCACATATGTGACGTGGCCATTTTTATCTTTTACAGTTGTATGAACTTGCATGCATTTCACAGACAATAGCATGCAAGTTAGTCTAGAAGAGAATCCCAGGATTCTTCAGGTTTTTTTCAAAAATTAAATCTAAAATCATAGAGTCATTAAGGTTGCAAAAGACCTCCAACATCAACCAACATTTGACCAAACACGACCGTGTCAAATAAACCTTAGCATTAAGTGTCACATCCAGTCATTTCTTGAACGCTTCCAGGCATGGTGATTCCACCTCTTCCCTGGGCAGCTCATTTCAATGCCTGACCAATTTTTCAGTGAAAAACTTTTTTCTGATGTCCAACCTGAAACTCCTCTGATGCAGCTTGAGGCCATTTCCTCTTGTACTGCCACTTGTTGCCTGGTAGAAAAGGCCAACCCCCACCTGGCTACAACCTATTTCATGTATAGAGTACCCCTGAGCTTTCTTTTCTCCAGGCTAAACAAGAAGAGAGAAGAAGAGCTTCCAACTTTTTTGACTTTTTTTTTTCCATATATAAGAATTTCAGCAAAGTGAATTGCAGGATATTTTCTAAATTTTTTGGTAAGAAAAGGAATGCTTGAGTGATTTTAGTTTGCATTACTGTAGATACTCGTGTACTTGCAGTCTTCTTTTTCTTTCTATTGATTTAAGAGTTGTTAATATGTATAAATATGTTGTAAATATTCAGCAAACTCTTAGGATTCTTTGAGGAGAAAAAGAACTTTTCTGCAAGAGGCAGAACTGCTGGTGCAAACAACTCACTGACATTATTTCCACAGCCTCCTGAAGAGCTGCCAGTCCCAAGATGAATCCTATCACCTGATCCAAATGACATAGTTCCAGGTTGAGTGGATTTCTTTATATTTCCTTAAAATAATGTAGAAATTCAGTATTCCTGAATGCACAGTCTCAACTTTGTTGTTGATAATTCTATGAATAGCTCAGCCCTATTTTTTTTTTTTTTTTTTTTTTTTTTTTTTTTTTTTTTTTTTTTTTTTTGTCCTTGTCCTGGGGTCTTTCCCAGTAAAATGAAAATATTAATATGTTGCATTTTCTTTTTTTTACGTGATCAAAGTTTAAATACAGACCTAATGGCGAAACAGTATGTCAGAAGTTAATAAATGTGCTTGGCAAGAACAAGGAAGTTCTCCCTAGTGCAGAAATCCACTTTCCCATGAAGCTGGGCAGCTAACACAGTTGGTGGTGGAGCTCAGCATAATAGTGATGATGTAGATGAGGTACATCAACCTACTTGAAGAGAAGTGTTGGAACTTTGAGTGTACCTGTGATGAGAATTGAGAACTTGTAGGCCCATAGAAGTCAGACGGGGTGCAGCGGGAGTTTTATCTGGTTTTGCCATACACAACAGGAGGAAAGAAGCTGAAGTTAGGAAAAATCCAAGAGTCAGTGAAAGAAGTAGCAGTTTTATTTGTGGCATTTCATGTGGGCTGATGGGTGCTGATGGACAATGGAACAGATTAAATGTTTTCCATTATTTCACTGTACCTACAGGCAGGTGCCTAGGGTTTTCATTTTATTTATTCTACTGGAATCCATAGGTTGCAGATAAACCATTATACTGAAGCTGACACTGAGGCAATTAACAATTAAAGCAATCACTAGCCAAAGCAAAAAAATATATAAATAAATAATATTATAAGAGCATACAATTTAGCTTGACTTGGCACCAGAACTTCATGTAAGTATTGTATTAATAATGTAATACTGAAATCCAGCAATGAATAGAGAAAAAGTACAAAAGAAAAGTGAGCAAAAAAGAATAACCATTCTCTCTCATATCAAGAAAGATGCAGATACACCATTTATTAGATTGTCAGTGAGAAAACCAACCCTGAACAGATGTTTGCTTTTTTTTGAGAGTGAGAATAGATATCTGATTTAATGGGCCGAGAACTAGAAAATAGCAAAAGACAGGAGCAAAACAGAGTGAAAGAAAGACTACAGTTCTTTAAAATAGGGCAAAACAAAACAAATATATACTTATATTTTTAACTTATATTTATATTTATATTAAAATTCTGCAGTATAAAAAGGCTTGAAAAGAAATTGTTACCCTCCTGACCAGAGCAAAGAAAACAAATATCAACACAGCAACATGTTTCATATAAATAACCTGTAATTAGTAACTTATTGTACCTTTAAAATTATGACTTTATTCTCGGGAAAATTTCCATGATTTGAAATTATTTACATATTATTTCATAAAGTTGCTTTATTATTTGCATGTTTGGGATTTTAATTCATGCTTGAATTTCTGGAACAAAATTCTATAGATTACAAACTAGTCTTCTTTTTTTTTTTTAACACAGTTAATATTACAACACTGGGGACTTCCCCCCCCAACTTATATTCTGAAAAATATTTGGTCCTTAAAACTTTCTGCTTTAAGATTCTGTAATTATACTGTGAAAATGTTGCAAATATATTCTCTGCACAAAAATATCCTCTATGCAGGCTGAAAGCAACACAAGAGAATTTGTTATAAAGCTTTGGGAAAGGAGGATGCAAATATCCCTGACCTTGGAAGAGTTAGCCAGACCACAAAACAAATAACTAGGGACATCCTTGGACATGGAGAGATTCCAGGTCCAATTAAGATGGGTCCCAGCCATGAGTGGTCACTAATAAAATGATTTGGGAGTAAGCAAAGCTCTGAGTTCCCTTAGAAGATAAGAATGCTAAGAAAGCTGAGAGTGTTTTTAATTTATGTCTATTGCTGTTATTAAGAGATAATTTTACAGTAGGTTATAGGAATGGCAATAGTGTTTGTGCTAACAATAAGGTTTTATAGAGGGGCATTTCTGAGCAGAGGTACTGCCGGATGTAGTTCAAAGAAACTCTAAGGCCCATGGGGGGATGCGTTTTGCCTGAAAGAACACCTCTGAGTTTGAACATAAACACGGATTTTCCCTTTATTAAATCCTGGGAAAATTGTATCAAATTCTTTTTGAGGGCTCTGAGGAGAGTGAAATGGAGTTATTAAACTATGAATCCAAGGCTGAATAGCTGGTGTGAAACTCCAGAGTTTCTACATGTGAAAAAACCACAGTTCCATAAGTCAGCTACGGCTCAATTGGCTTCACAGGAGGAAAACTACTTGCCGTGGGAAGTGCTTGGCTTTATGGTGTACAGCTATAGCGAGATGCACCTTATGGTGAGTTTCTCTCTGCAAATCTAGGTGCACTAGGGGTTAAAATTACTGAAACTCATATGTTGGTTTCTGTAATATTACAAGAATTATCCTGAAGTCTGCTGAGACATTTATTCACTCTGTAAATGTGCAGATGGTGAAATAATGAACCTAAGCTATGATATCATGCCTTCAGAAGTTTGCTTATTTCAGTATATTTTCCCATACTTTAAGCAATCAGACCAGAAGTTCTTGCTCTGCAGATGCCTCCTTTCATTGCACCCCTTAGTTTCTATACTTCTGGGCAATGCTAAGTCAAGGTCAAACTACAGCTGGACTCTTGTCTTTATGGGTAAGGCAGCAACCACCTGACTCCACTGCCTGCCAAAAATGATGGAATGCACATTTTTATTCCTGAAAACTAGTGAAATTATCAACCAGTAAATAATTTGAGTGACTGTAAATATCTTACATGGTGAGATTGGGAGGAGAAATACAAATTTAAATTTCCATCTCTTTCAAACTGCCACTCAACTAAATAGTAAGCAGTAAGTACTTGGCTAAAGCAGCACCCAATTTTTGGCAGCTGTGAAGGAGATGAAGCCAGAAGAGAAGGGCTGCTCCTGAAGTGAGAAGCAGCAGCTGATAACATAAATTACTGCCATGATATTTGGATATGAGTAATCTGAGTAGACAGAATCAACTCTTGTTGGGAAGCTCTAATCCCAAAAAGAAGGAACCAATTCACAAAAAATGTGTGACAAGTGTCTGAAAGACTAGAAATAGGCTCATGTTATACAATTCTTGTATTCCATAGTCTGTTAGTATTTTTAACCTAGTAAAAAGATTAATAAGACAAAAGAGCTAACTACTTATTGGAGATTTATGTTCATTTTTATTTTATTTTACTTGTAAAATCACTCTTTGTAGGTTTTGAGCACAGCATATTACTCTTTAGGTAAACTTATGAAATTTTTAAAAATATTGCTGTTCCTTAACAAAGGTAAATTAAAGCATTCCATATGTGAAATACACTTCTTTTCTTGCACCACTTTACTAAAAATTAATTGTGTTTCTCAAAATAGAAACTCACTGCCTGTAGTTTGGGGCAGAATTTGGCTTAAGCTTTAAATTTTGCCACATTAAAATAGTTCTGAACTATAGTTCTGAACTACATCTAGTCCCTTTCCTCCTCTCTGTACTACTTGGGAATGTTATAAGAAATAAGGGAAATAACTATAAATGCAGGTTTAAAAACAGATACCAGTACCTTTTAAGTGTTTCAGCTGCTACCTGACTATAAAAGATTATCTCTTCCTGAAGAGGAGATATGGGATGTGTTTCTATCAGCTTTTTATTGATGACTACCCATGATCCATGTGCTGGTGCTGTATTTTTGAAAGCTTTCCAAAAGTGATGCTGGCTTGTGTAAAACCAAAAAAAACCCCGCTTGGAATAGCAGAAAAGTCACGGGAAATCTGTAAGGGACTGGAAGGTCAAATGTAATTCTGCCTGCTTCCAGCTGGCCTCCCACTGTAGGCTGCTGTAAGAAAAGTTCCAAGAAGGATGGAGTTTGGGACAAAACAGAACACTGTATGTGTAGCACACACAAGACTTGCCACGCATATTCAATGCTTCAGACTGGAACACAGATAGGAAACAGCTGGCCCACATGGAGCAACCAACATTCTGTATCTGACTTGCAAAAACTAATGGACCAAAAATGTCTGTGTGAAGTCATTGTCCTGTCCTGTGCACAAACATTGTGATGTTGATTTCTTAATAAAAAAATACTCACTTCTTTTCATGGTATGTATTTGGGAAGTGAATAAATTGTACCTTTAGACCCCAAAACCTCTGAGAAGAAATATAAAAAAACTCAAATGGTTTAGTTTAGTGAAAAACTGTTACCCTTGAAGCTTTAACCTTGTTATTTGAAAAGGCTTCTATAAGAAAGGTTAAAAAAGGTCTTCAGTGTAATTTTCATCTTTTGTTTGAAGATATAATTTGTTAAATGTACAAAAGGCTGCTCAAACTTCTTGCATTGGAGTATGTCTGGCTCATTTTAGATTGTAACTTGTCAGAATTGCTAGCTTCTTCTAATATTTTATCAGAAATACTGTGTAAAACAATGTTTAACTGTTTTAAACTGTTTTGAAAATACTATTGCTTACACAAGCACCTAGTGTCCATTTTCAAGCATACATTAATTTGGAACCCAAAGGTTTATGTGCAAAGTGTACTATTTCTGTAAAAGGTAAATAACTCTGGAGGTGAGAAACAGTAAATATTCCTATACCAAGTTCATTTTAGCATCAAGTTGTTAAAACACACTTTACTCTCAGAGACTATACTGATTTATAACAAGATTATTTTCCTTTCTGTGTGTGGTATCTGGTTAGGCAGCTCCCTAGCATGACAAGATGATATGACAAGAAAAAATGAAGTACAGATTGATTTTCCTTAATTGGTTTAGTTTTTCTCCTGAAAGTTTCTTGAGTTACAGAAACTTTGGAGAAGCGGGATGAAGTCAGATTATGTTTGCTATCCTCTATTAATTGTACAGAATAATTAGGAAATTTAACGAAGCTTGTGCTTGCCTAAAACTCAGGAGTCCTCGTAACTCAACCGAGAGCTAAGGGAAGTACGTACTAGCACTTCCATAGAAATTTGTAAGGATGTGAGAAACAGGTGACTATGCAATAAATTATTTTCTGATTCTCAGAAGAAAATAACACTGCAAAAAAGAAATAACTCTACATTATATATACATATATATATACACACAAAGAGTATCACTGGTTGGGACACATTTATATTCTGTTTGTTTCATGTTTTAAAAGTCTATAAAGGATGCTGCTTTCTTGGCTTATTCTGACAAATGTATAGCATCCCATAATGCAATTAATGAAGTAACTTTTTACTGTGAAGCCATAGATGTGTCATGTGTCTCCTAATGTCAAATTTTCATTAATCTGTTTCAACTTGCAATTTTTCTCCTCTATCCCATTTGCTGTTCAGACAGGTATCAGTTAAGTATTCCTTTTTTTTTTTTTAAACCTATTTTTTGCTCTTACCTGTATATGGCATGTGTACATATATATCTTTCAAATTAAATTTCAGGGTTTGCAACTACTATGTGTGGTGATACTGAGGAGAGCATATATTCCTCACTAGCAAATATGGTTTTCTCAGCACTCGAAATCCAGCCGTGCACATGCTGTGAAATGCCCAGAAAATATCACGCCCAGGACCTGTGAACTTAATGAATAATCCCCTTTCATCTCCTGTGCTATCAAATAATAAAAGTCCCCTATGCATTATGAGTCTTTGGGCACAGTATGATGCTGCAGTCCTAGAAAATATAACCCATTTTTCTTCTGTCACTAACTACCCACCTGGGTAGTCATCTGAATATTATGATGACCTAGGAGATTTCAAGTCATAAAAATGGCTCTTGCCACACTGGCTACATATCTGACAGAAGACCAGCAGAAGTTAAATCTTCTTAGAAAAAAACAACCGAACAAACTAAAAATTGTAAACTTATATCTCATTTTATAGACAAAGCTGTTGAAACAACAGTACAACCTTTGTAAAATAAATCACACGTGTGCACGTGTTTTAAGACCAAGGTTACCGCTAAACATCATCCAGAAACTTACAAGTCTATTAAAACTGACAAGTGTCACTCAAAGGTGACTCTTCCAGGACTGAAAGGTACAGACACTTAATTAGAATAATTAAAATCTCCTTAACTTCACCTTATTGGTAACTTTCTAAGAAAGAAGGAGGATTTGGTAGAGGTGCTTACAGGTACTAGTTTAACTCTGCTCATGGCTGATTGGCAACTTCAGAAGTGTTACAATGTGTTCAGAATAGAAGGCTTTATAATTGCTTCAAAACCGGGTTTGGTTCTAGTGCTGGTCGACTTAGTTATTGGTTGATCCTGTTCTAGTGTGAATTGTGGTTATGTGTTTTTTTTTTCTTTTTTCTCTTCTTTTTTTCCTCTTTCATGCAAGAATACTTTCCAATGAAACGTTGAAATTTCAAGCCCAAATAAGACAGAAATTAGTGTTTCCACTCTATGCACTCTGATTTAAACACTAAAAAGTTAGAGTTAAGAATTAAAAGTTGCACAGGCCTTAAAAAATGGGCTGCGGAACAAGGCATTAGCAGGGACTTTCAGGAGTGTGTTGCTGGAATCTTGCCACTCAGTGGCACTCTTTGTTCTACTGTTTGCTCGAGGCTCAACGCTGTGGTCCACTCAGCTCCTGAAACTCCTCCAAGACGGCAACAACGCGCAAGACACTTTGAAGTGGTCTGCAAAACGTAAGGGCGGTGGGGAGAGGAGATGTGTTTGGGAGGGTAGGAAAGGGTTTTTTCCTTTTCGCTCTTTCCCCCGCCCCCACGTGAAGAGTCAGGAGTTGTTACTGATTCATCCTGTGGCATGAAACTATTCTGCCCCCGCTCCGAGCCAAAGCAAATGTATAGGTCTCCCTTCTTGAGGGTCAAAATTTTTCTTTTCTTTTTGCTTATGACTGATTGACTGCTGCCAGCGAGAGAAGGTGAGACTTGCACGTGTTCTGCTGTCTCTTAGGTTTTACAGACTAGTTTAAGTGACTTTCTGCTAGAGCGAATGCTTAAGTATTAAAACAAACATGAACACAGATCTCAAGCATTTCTACCTCTGAAGGAATTTGAGCATCTATTTCTTAATTAACAGTCCTTGTAAACAAATGTTCACTTGGATTTTGGCCTACTTCATTGACCCAGTCTGGTCTAGAGAGGAGAGCTGTGCAGGGAAACAGGAGGGGAGGTGCGGGAGGGTGGGGAGGACAGGGCACAATGGCATAGGATGGGACTAATAGCTCCCAGATGATATTATTATTATTATTATTTTAAATTTTTATCTTTATTTGTATTCTTATTTATTTTGAGCTTTCACACTTCAATACCATATCCAGTGATTCAATATAAGCCTTGAGCCTTTATTGAGGAATCATAACCTAGAGCTTCATAACGATTTTCTTTAGAACTGATACTAATTCTTTTTTCTGGTAACCCCTGTTTTTAATGAATTACTATAACCTTGTCAGTCAAGAAATACTGACTTTTATGATGTTTTTAATTTTACCGGGTCTTAGTGGAATAGAATGTACATAATACCATCAGATCAGAATAATGTATGATATAAGTTGGTGTGACTTGCCAAACTAAATGTGGTTATGTTATTTTGCCTGAAGCTTTTTAAGTTAGTGACCCAATTGCTGTTTTTCAAGAGAATGGGGTTTGTGGCCCTCCTGCAATGAGTCTCATCTGCAAGTTCTGTGAATACTAAATATGCAGGACCATCTTGGAAGTATTTGTTTCCTCCTAATACAGTCAAATTATATGTTTGTAACTGCTGAAAGTGATGCTGAAACATACATCATTAGAAAGAAGCCCTTTTATTGATCTTTTGGGCTATATCTATTTATGTATCTAATTTACCAGCTGCTTTTTTCTAGGCATTTATTTACACGTGAAATTTCCTAGGAGTAAGGTTTGTAGTAACACATGCAGACATTTCTTATTTGTGAAAACATGCCTATGTGCGTGGTAGATGTTACAAAAATTATAACTTTAGATAACCACTGTCATAAAGAACAAGGTTGGATATTATCATGTGATCTTACAGAAGTGCACTAACACAGTGACTACCAGGACTGTGCTACTACTGAGTTGTGCTAATTCGCCCTGGATGTGCCTAAGACCACCCAGCCTGCAAAATGTGACACATTAGCTCAGTGTCCTGCTGCTGTATTTAACAGTAGGAGGTGGCAAGGAGCATGCATGTAGTAGTTACTGGAGCTTAGAAGGTTACCTCGTCACGATCCCTGTTTGAGCAATTTGAACTGAAAGGCATTCAGTTGTGCACTCAAGTCTGAATCACAGAGAATTCTGCATCATTCAATGGTTAAATCCAATCCTTGGGACTTGTGATAACTACAAAAACTGGTTTATTTGGGCTAAAGAAAGATTATGAAGTCTGAAGTTTAACTTGAGGACAAGAGGGCAAGAAGAATGGTCATTTCTCATCTTGTCAGCATGCTAAGATGACAGTGATGACAGATGATTTCCAGACATCATCTGGTACAACTTCACAAGAATACCTTTTCAAAACTACTATCTCTTTTTAACTACAGCTGAGGGAATATGTGTTCAAACATCACTTAAAATTCAGCTGAACCTTGACTGACAGAGCTGTTCTGGAAAAACTTTGATGTGGCACCATCCATGCATTGCCAGAGAAATGTAGTTCTAGAATTATTTGTGGAAGAAACAATATCTGTATTTGGTAGATCATCGGTAGATCAGCAGCACTCATCTTTAATTTTTTAGAGTCAATCTCAGAAGGATTTTAGAATTTAGGATTTTAAAAATCAGATAGTACTGGGAGAAACAGTCAAGAGCACTGTTGCCCTCAGATTATTAAACTCAGGAAAGAAATCTTGACACTGAGAGCAATGGAAGTTTCATATAGGCATGAAAGTACTCATTTCACTTTGGGCGTTTAAGTTCTCTTCAAACTGCTTTCTTCCTTTATTTTTCTTGATCTAGAGCATTTGATGTACAGTTTACTGGTTAGACAAAAATAATTCTCATGGTGGTTAAGTGTGGTTGGTTTTTTTTTTTGTTGTTTTTGTTTTCTAATCCAGTACCTAACATGAATGGGAGTGCCTCAGGCTGTCACTGTGTAATGGATGGTGTATAATAGGCATGTGCTCTGACGATTAAAGTGAGTAAGCCTGCAAATATTTGGGAGATGATAATTAGCCATTGAACCACAACAGATAAGAAAAAAATACTCCATTTTAGCTAAAAATTTTATTTCCAGCTTGCCCTACTGAAAGAGTACAGAAAAAAAGCAATAAAAACTGTGTTTTCATATTGCTAAGCAGGTACATAATGATCAGAGCTCTAGGAGAAGAGAAATGCAGTTTCAGTTTAAAATTAATATCTCTTGAATCGTGAAGGTGTGTTGCCATAACAGCCAACTTCCTTTTACATGGAGGAACTAATCTTTACCTGCTGATCCAGCAGGGATATTTGTCACCTCCATATTATAAGATGATCCAATACATGAATAAATAGTGTCTTGTGTCATGACAACATTATGGCTAACCAAAATGTAAGTTAGTACTGGTAAGTTATGAGCAACACTGCATGTTATGTAATGTCTTACTTTCAAAAAGAAAAAACATGTTCAGATTATCAGCAAAATTATGGGTTCAAGAATTACTTCAAACAAACAACAAACATGATTTTGTTACACCCTTTGGCAGCTGAGACCAAGTGATATCGTCAGCTCTGCCTTGCATGCTCCAAGTCACATGTTGTTTGTGACTCATTTCATTTCTACAACTGCCTCTATTGTTCTGCAGAGAGCAACCGTATGAAGGGATGTCAACTGAAAAGCAAGAAACAACTATTGCATTGTTAGATGGAAAAAATAAATGTATAAGTAATTCACGCTTCTGTCTTTAATCATCTATCTCTAAAGACTATGAAACTGTTCTTGGTGAGACATACTTCTCTTGTTTCTGGTGAAGATGGTAAATAAAAACTTACATCTTTGACTTTAGTTATAACTACTCCCATTTTAACTTGTGTTCAGTTAGTGGTAACTGCAGGTAAAGCAGTTCTTAAGGGAAGGGAGGTGGACTGTGATTACATCTGAATCACTAGCAGCCTGTGTCTTCCCTTGGAAGCACTACTAATGTGATGAAATAATCAATTGACTATATGAAAGACAAGTTTCTTGCTTAGTAGTTGCGACACTGGAAAGGAAGAATCACATTTCTGCTTTGCTTTCTACTAGGTGCTCTACAGTTTTGGCCAAAACCAAGAAGCTTGCAGAGATGAGGCAGAAGCTGAGGAGAATTTGGTTCAGAATTTGTGAAAGATGTATCTTTCTAAAGAATTTGTCAGAACAGTATCAATTGCTTGCTAACTTGTCATTTACCACTTGCAGAAATGCTGATTTTGGTTAAATGGAAATGGTGGTAGTTGACTGCTGCAATATGGTTAGGTTGCTGTTCAAATAACAAATCTGCTTATTCAATATCTAAAGAACAGTATCAGCCTCGTGAGTGTTCGCGTGTGACAGATGCTAAGCTGTCGTACCTTTTGCAAGGGTGGTTTTTTTGCAATAGCTGTACGTAAATGCTTTAAAAAGGGAAGTTGTAAGAATGACCACGGAGTGATTCAAAGTACCACTACTCATACAACACTTACAGCAGCTGGGATCTATTTCTGGGAGCTGGAGTATCAGGTACTGTCTAATATTTACTCCAGTTATTGTTATCTGTCAGGTGTCAGTAGGTGTCTTAGAAATGCTCTCTGTGTCCCGACACAGCAAGCAGTGATTGTGGAGTGCTGGGTGTCATTTTTGCTTTGCATTACACACAGGACTGGAGGATTTAAGCTGTTCCATGGAAATACAGATAAGGCGCCACAGTAGGGCTGGGCATAAGGCTAAAGTCATCTTGGTTTGGTTCTTAAACCATGTTGTAATATTTTAAGAGGGCATTTCAATACCTCAGCATATCTTTTTTTATTTTAATGATGTGCAGCCTGGCCCAGGAGGTTTGATGCATTTTGTTAATGCTTGTATCAATGATTTTTTTCATCCAATTTTCTTAAGTAGTTTTCCAAGGTATTTAATAACTTTACATTGAAGGTTAATATTCTTACTGCCTTCTCATAACTTCCTGGTAGATATATATTTAAAGTTGGAAAAAAGTGCTATCCAATTTTAGTTTAACAATTGTGAGTAAAACAGCTGTCTGTTTCTTATATCTTGCATGGTTGGCACTTGAGAAGGAAGATGATTGAATGAAAGACATACTAACATGAAGTATAAATATATTTTGTGTTGGAATATTCTGTTTTATTAAGACCTGAAGATTTGGGCCGTATTAAATTGCACTCCAGTATGCATGTCTGGCATATCCAATAGAACTATTAATTTATATCCTTGAATTGCTAATGAAAGTGATGTATGATAGATATTTGGCAGCATGTGTAATAAGGTTTAAAACTAATAAAAACAAGCAAATACCAACAGCTGAACCTTCTCAAAAATTATTGATTAACAGGCTTTTTGCACTTCTCTTCTGAAGAAGCTCCTTTCCTACTCCAGGGTTTCATTTTTGCTGTAGCTATAAGAACTCAGAATAGCTATCTTAAAAACTATTTGACTTAAATCTTGCTGGCAAGGAATCTGAACTCTAAGACTGACATCATTAATTACCATTCTTCTGATCTGTGTTGGCTTTTTTAAAGATTTGAAAATATAGAGTCTTTCACGATAGGTGGCAAGGTGTTAAATCTCAAAGGAAATGCCATATGTTTGATGATCTCTGTGGGATCACAGAGGTTATACCCTGATTAGACTGCAAGATCTTCTTGAGCAAGAGCAGATAGAATACAGTGTCTTGGGATAAAACATTAGAAAGTTCTCTCCCCTCCAGCATGTAATCAAAGTGGGTTTTTTTCTATTTGGAAATTGTGTAGTAACTTCATATTTCTCCTCTACTTCAGAATCCTGTCATGTGAACCTAACTGTGTGTGATGTTTCCACTTTGTTTCTGACGCTTGAAAACAGTTGTGGAAAAGCTACTGAAAATCTAGGCAGGAGGTGGACATGTAAATACTATCTGGTAGAAACAACTCCCTTGGGAATGTGAAGCGCTGTACAGAGTTATGTGAAAATAAATTTGGAATAAAAAGCAGAGCAAGTAACAATACAGCTGAATGGATGAAGTCCAGATGTTCATTTGCAACACAACTCTCTGAGTAAGTTATAAATAGAATATGCAGGCCAAATACATGACGAATAAAACTTACTACAGTCCTTGCCACTAAATTAAAAAAATATTTCCTTTCTAAACATCCACTTATGTTCGTTATCTTGCTTGTTTCATCTATTTTCTTGGTCTTGCAAGCACTGAAGTTGCAAGATGTCATGTTACCATGGAGTCCACCACAGAGCACCTGAAGCTGTAGCTTTTAAAAGATAAACAGATAATTCTTCTGTGCACTCTTGTGACATCATTGAATTCTGAGGTCAATAAGTAATTAAAGAGGGGGGAGAGACAGAGGGGAAGGGGGAGATGGAGGAAATGTCAGACCCGCTACTCCTAGCCCCCAGCCTGGTTTCTAAGCATACGAAAGCAATCTAAGCTTTCCTTTGGTTTTCTTTCTCTGGGTTACTTTTTCTTTCACTAAGGATAGCTTAGTAAAAACCAGTTTTGCAAAAAACACTAAGGCAGCTTTTGAAAATATGATGGAAGTTATGGAGACAGCCTCCTTCATGTAGGGTATGTACCTAGCTAGGAGCAGTGCTGAGTAGTACAGCAACTGTATTTAGGTTGTAATTTGTAGCTAACAGATAATGTTTGCTAATAAACCAAGTGGTAAATCTGACACTTTTTTTTTTTTTAAATCTTCTACAGTTATATTAGCAATGTGATGCAGGTGGGGGGAGAGCGCTGTACCCACTTCATGTCCTCTTCAATGAAACCCTAAGCCTCCTATGTGGTATGGTTATGAAGCAGTTCCAAAGTATGGTCTTGGAATCTTAGGAAAAGTTAGGGTGGAAGTGACTTCTGGAGCTATCAGCTAAAGCTCCTTTTTAAAGAAAGGCTAATTTCAAAGATAGATCAGGTTTTTTCACTTGTCTTGCAAGTTTAAAGATATGGAAAATCCTAACTTCTCTGGACCCTTGTTTTGGTGCCTAACTTTCATTATGTAGATGATTTTCTTTAGATCCAATTATAATTGCTCTTGTTGTTACTCACCACTGTCACTTTTGCTCTACTTGTCTGAGCACTGTTCAATTTCCTTTATGTCTCTCCTCATAGAGAGCAACCAGTTTCTCCTTAACCATCTGTTTTCTAGCCTAAACAAGCTCAATTCCCTCAGCTGCTCCTCACCAGTGCCAGGTGGAAAGGAATGACCCATTCCCTCAGTCCACTGGCAGCTCTCTCATTGCAGCCCAGTGACCACAGTTGTTGCACTGCAGAACCCAGCTCACTGGCTCTGTGATCTCTGGGGGGTTTTTTTGACTGCTTGTTTACATGGTGCCTCTTGAAGAAAGTCCACTGTGTGTATTAAAAATAAATAAATAAATAAATAAGCCAAACAATTAAAACCCCCCCAAACAAAGCTACAAGAACCGCAAACAAAACACACCATCTTCTGTTACGCATTTTTCAATCTTCGCATTGTCTGCACATTGTGTGAATTTTTATATTTTTTTGTTACTGCTACTTGGAATAATGTTACAGTATACTACAAAGTTATTCCTTCACTATTTAGAATTAGTTTTAATGCATTAATTACACAGAATACACAGAATATAAAACCTTAAAATTAGTTAGTCTTCTACGGCTTAATTCAGTTGGTTCCTTCAGCCCCTAGAATGACTGTGAAACAAATGTGTTTAAGATTATATATATTAAAAAAATGCACTCAAACCAAAACTTACCACAATGAAAGCTGGAGGGATAACAAATTAAAGCAAGTACACCAGGTCATAACAGTTTGCAAATATCTGAAAAGGTTTATGCAATAATGATAAAACCTAGACTTCTAAACAAGGCAACAAAGAGCATCAGGATGTGAACAAAAGAAGGAAGATAATCCAAAATACGTAGGGGAAGAAAGGAGGGGAGGCGAGGCGAGGCGAGGGAAAAGGATAAGGAAAAGGAAGAAAAGAGATAGGAGAAGAGAGAAGAGAGAAGAGAAGAGAAGAGAGAAGAGAAGAGAAGAGAAGAGAAGAGAAGAGAAGAGAAGAGAAGAGAAGAGAAGAGAAGAGAAGAGAAGAGAAGAGAAGAGAAGAGAAGAGAAGAGAGGAGAGGAGAGGAAAAAGAAAAGAAAAGAAAAAAGAAGAGAAAAGAAAAGAAAAAGAAAAGAAGAGAAAAGAAGAGAAAAGAAAAGAAAAATGAAAAGAGAAAAGTCTTTAAATATTGTCTTAGTTCTGGTTTTGGCTTCAGTAATTTTCACAGAAACTAGGAGAGCAAAAAATTCCCCTTCTCAAAGGTCACTAAGAAAGATTTGAGATGGAAGTCATGGGAAACAGGAAACTCAGGGAATGTTTCAATATTTTGATATCAGTCTATGAATATCAAAGTGAAAGTATTTATAATCTGTTTAGTTATTCATGAGAAATGCAGAAGCTTCTGCAGTATCAAGAGTTATGGATACTTTCCAGTGTTTTGAAGCAAGATAGCAAAACTGTAGTCCATTCTTACTTCTGCCTTGTGGCCATGGGTTTAGATTTATTCCATGAGATTTTTATTCAATTTACTCGTGTCTCAGGGTTGTTTTGTTTGTTAGAGTTGTTTGGTTGGTTGGTTTTTTGGGGTTTTTTTTTGTGGCTGCAGGTGGAGGGGTATTGCTCACGGGGTTTAGTGGGGGTTTTTGGGTTTCTTTAAGAACAAATACTCTAAAACAGAGCATGGTGGCTGAAAACCTGGACCTGTTCAAATCAGCAATAGAGCCCTCAATATCACAGGGTCATGATTTTATCCAATAATTAGAGTTCTTCACCCTTTCTTAAACTGCCTGTAAGTATATGAAAACTGGAACTTCATTTCAGGAAAATGGCCTCTCTTGAGTTTAATCTCGATCTGTCCAGCTGCCCATAACATTTCAGAACTCTCTTCTTCCTCCTGTCTGAGCTTTCACCTCAGCAGACAGTTTGGACTACAGTGTGTATTCTGCACCTCGATGTATGGTTGAAAGCTTTGCCACTTTACACAGCTGTCCAGTGATGATCATCACTATTGTGATTGAGTGTTCTGCTTGAAATGGAGCTTTTTGTCCAGCAGAGTCTGAAAGCTTCAGGGATGGAGACTGCAGTGTGCTTGGGTAATTTGTTCCAGTGTTTCTTCACCCTCCGGAAGGAACAAGATGTTTCTACATTTCAGCTTGAACCTCCCAGGCATCAATTTTTGGCTATGGCAGATCACTCTTACTGCTCTCAATTTCTCTTGCCTGCAAAAAATTCTTAATGCCTATGCTGGTCAACACTGAAGGGAGAAAAACAAGCAGCTTAGATTCTGATACCTGTACAAACTAGATTTCTGTGAACTGGCGTCTTCACTACTAAATGGTTTAATATCCAGGTTCATAAACATTCTGAAATTTTTTTTTTTCTAATAATATTCTACTTTGTATTAAATAATTACATAATAATTTAATATGTAGAAGTTTTTTCTTCTTCTCTGAGCCTGGCAGTTTTCAGTTGAGTTTTGGTTCATGTCCTAATGAATAAATAATTTGAAAACAAACAAAAAAAAAAATTGTCAGTATGAGATTAGGAATTTCCCTATGTTTTTTTCCTTTCTTTTTTCCTTTTCTTATTTGTCAGCACATGCTCTGCACAATGGGGTAGTGAAGATGCTTTCCTGGATGTCGCTTTAGCAGCATTTTGAGCATGGTGATTGTCCTCCACAGTGTCATGAGAAGTGAATCACCTTTCAGTTCTCATCTTGAAATGTTAAGTTATACAATCAAAGGAAACACATCTGATTTAACTAAATGTGACCTTTGTGCAAATAGTACAGATAACTTAACCAGAAAAACTGAGCGTTCTGAATAAGTAACTGAAGACATTTTCACTCTTCAGTACTCTACCTAATTTGTTATTGCCCTGTGGTACTTTACATATATCAGTGTTTTCCTTTTTTGTCTACCAGTCTGAAACCTAACAACCATCCTCTGGCTTGGTGAGAAAGGAAAATTTTCAAGACAAACGATGCTTAAAAGAACAAAAGCTACCCTATTCATTTTAATAACTGTTGAAACATATTACACCTTTTAATTAAACGTAAGGAAAGGTGGTTTTAATGTTCTGTCATAAGGCAGGAGGCTAAACGATCCCTTTCATAGAAAGGAATCTCATTAAAGTGTGTTGAGTTGCTCCCATTTCAGTGCCTGCTTTTCAGAAGAGATGAGATATAATTATTTTTGCTTACAGTATAACTAGGCTGCTAGAACAATGCTCTTGGTGCTGGTAAGAACTGATGCTGCCGTTGAAATATTAGATATGATCCGAAGAGAGGAAGCGCTGCCCACGCATGAAGGGCAAGAGAGGTTAGATGTAACTATTCATGCAATGAAAAAAACAGGGGATCCTCACAGAAAGTGTATGGAAATTACTTCATCCACAAGCTGTAAACAAACTTATCCTAGCAACAGGAATGCATTAAGAATTGTATTGACATAAACACCATAATACTTGGGCTTAAGAGCTGTGTTCTTAGTAAAAGTTTGGAAAGCAGTTTGTTCAATGTGATAAGCACCACATTAGTGCAGTGATGCATCTCCAGAAAAACTGTAGAAGGAGAAACATGTTTTTTCCTTGAAGTTCCTAAGAACTTTATGGTGGCATTAACTAAACACCGCACACCAAGTCAGTTGTGAAGTCAACTGAAAAATGCATGAATTTTTTCTAGTCTTCTTTGCAGCAGTTTATGAGACTTTTCTTCAATGCACTCTTTTATTTCATATACAGCTGCAGAGAAGTATAGTTAAAAAAATTAATTCAAAAGACTGCAACCCCTTAATGGAGCAAAATTGCACAGAGGTATTTATTAACTGTTTCCCAGTACAATACTCTTTGATGGATCCCAGTCTATTTGTAGCATATTGGTGCATCTTGTACTTTTTTCATTATCTTCTTCACTGCACTTATATGACTGTCTAAAGTTACTGTTTCTATGGGAAGTATGTTTATGGTAAATGTGTTGGCCTAGTCTCCCCAAATGTTATTACTAAGGCTGTATCGCCAAACCTCTGCAACAAAAATATTTTTTCAAGGTATTTATGTTGTGTTACAGGATGGCATTTTTTAATAGACTGTCTCAAAAATATCTTTAGGTACAGTTCTGCAATCTCTAAAGAGTTAGGTAACTCCAAATTTAGGTACACCAGGTGACTACAGAGGGCTGCCCCAGGTTCTCTTTTGACTGCCTTTGTTGCAAGGAAATGTGAAGTATGCTCCTGATGAATAATAGCAGCGGTACCTTTTACCCTGGAGAGGCAACAAGAGCTCTGCAGTTTTCCTAATGATCAGAAAAACTGACTACACACAGAACCCTTTATATCACCAGACCAAAAAGTGATAGACACCACACATTATCAATATCTTACTGAAATATGGAATCCGTGTGAGGTCAGTGCCACTTGTCCATATGATTTGTACTTTAGCATGGAAAAGTAAAGAAAATTGTCTGAGATTTTGTGTACTAGAGATGCAGATTGAGCTCCTCTGACTGGAAGGGGAAAAGGATAGAAAACACTTATGTGAGAAGATGTCTTATTTGTGTTAAGTGCCATTGAGCCATGATTCTTCTCAGATTTGTTTCTGACAATCAGATTGTCTGTTTACAGCTTGCAGATGAAATGCACTTTCCAATATCTAAAGTGCTTTGTGTCTTTCCCTGAAAAGTGATTGGTTTGATGATGTGCAGGTATTGCTAAACCCTGGTCACAGTTCTACAACACAGTATCAGTAAATCAAATCACTCTTTGCAAAAAGATGGCATTTCATGGCATTTCATTTCCTTTATCAAAGGACACTTTCTACTTACAAAACATTGCAATTTAAGTGATTAAAGAACAACTGTATAGAAGAATTTTATCCAATACTGACTATAACTATCAAATTGAAGAAGTGTAACTGCAAGTCTGGGGATCTAACAGTAGCAAAGGGGGCTGCATGTAATTTATTTACCTAAAAGACAATACCTTGGCTGTCTGGTGTCACTTTTCCATGGAGTAATCTGTAAAGCAGATGAAAACAAGTAATTTAATACAAGCAATGCACAGGCCAGAAGTTGAAACAGCCTTTCAACTGCATATTAGATCAATAAAAGAAGATCTTAGGTAAAATCAGTCTGTTAGGTCAGAATAATTAAATTCTAAGGTCTACCAGGGTGCAATTACTTCATATTAAGAGCTGAATCACAGCCCTTGGAGAAGTCTAGTACATGTGACTCATAGGTTTTGTTCTGTTGGTATAAAATGCAGTCTTATATGTTCCTAATTTTTGCATCAAATGGAAAAAAGAAAACTTTATTTTAGATAAATAGCCTGTGTTTTTTTAGTTGTTTTTGAGTGAAGGTAAAAGCTTTTCAATTAATGCATCAAGCATATATTTAAAATTTATTTGAAGTGCTAAATTAATGTTATATCACTTTTAAGTGTCTTATTAGCAGGATAACATTCACACTTCTATTGACATAAAAAATTCCTATAAAAATAATTATTTTGAATATTTCTACAAATTAAAAAAGTACACTTGTTCTTGGATAAAACTATTTCTGCCAGAAACGTGCTTCATTTCTGCCTCCTGAATATTCAGAGCTTGTACAGAAAATCTTGTATAGACATGTACAGATCACCTCACTGAGCCAATGTAAAATTAACTCTTCCCAGATCATTTATGATACCTTTTTAACCTTTTTTTACTTTTTTTATCTTTCAACCTTTTTTTACTTTTTTAAACTTTTTTTAAAGGGTCCCAGGCAAATAAGAAGATTGAGGAGTCTCCCTCTTTACTAGTAGATCCAAGGATTAGGCATTGGAAAACCGATTTTCCTGCAATTTAAACTTTTTGCTTGTTATGCTATCTACTGTAAAGATGGGAAATATCTCTGCTCTTGCTTTTGACATAGCTAAATATCATCATTCTTTTCCCTCGCTGTTCTTCCTTCACCTTCTGCCCTTTGAGTTGAGCAACTGTAAATTCTTTTCATTTCTCTTGAAATAACATCCTCAGAATTCTACTTTAGATAAGGTTGTTACCTTCTATTCAGGTAACGCACACATTTGAACATTCTAGGATGATGTTTATTCTTTTGGTTTGTCTTTTAAGTAACTCAGATTCTTGAGTGTGGCATCCCTGTTGGGACAGTTTCGACTAAAGGTGTGGCAAGCACCACTTCATGACTTACGGATAAGGGCAGTTGCATGGAGTTGAGAAATGCAGGTTTCTTTTGAACGGAGGGGAGTTGAATTTGTCTTTCACGCCCTGAATGAATGCTGGAATTTATACAGAAGAAAGCTATGATTGTTTGTACCTGTTGCGAGTTAGCTAACAAGAAAGCTATAAAAGTGATAGACAAGTAGAGTCACTGGAAGGATTGACAAACCTGATTGCATTTACAATGAAACAGCTACCTGGATGGATGAATGGAGAGCAGAGGGTATTGTCTCCCTCGACAATATCTCTCACAACATCCTCATAGGCAAACTCAGGAAGCGTGGGCTGGATGAGTGGACAGTGAAGTGGATTGAGAACTGGCTGAACAGGAGATCCCAGAGAATCTGTTAACAGTGACACAGGGTCTAGTTGGAAGCCTGTCACAAGTAGTGTCCCCAAAGGTTCAATACTGGGCCCAGAACTGTTTAACTTACTCATCAGTGACTTGCTTAGAAGGCACTCTATTCCTTCATCCAAGTTCACTGATGCATCAAAACTAGGAGGAGTGGTTGATAGCCTAGGGTGTTATGCTTACCTTGACAGGTTGGAGAAAGACCTTGACAGGTTGGAGAGATGGACAGAGAGGAACCTTCTGAAATTCAATAAAGGCAAATGCAGGGTCCTGCATCTAGGATGTAATCCCAGACACCAGCACAGGCTGGGATTGACCTGCTATAAAGCAGCTCTACAGAGCTGGAAGTCCATGAGTCAGCTTTGTTTTGCTTTCTATCTGTAAATGAGATAAGGAAACTGCTGGATGATTTAATAAAGGCTGATGGGCTCACTTAGTCCAGTAATCGGGTCGTATGACCATTATTCTTACAGCTCCACTGAGGTGGTTGGCTGCATACTGGGACCCTTCACCCTTTGTCATATTCACTGCCATAACCTTACCAGATATATCTCTTTCATCCAAAGTATCAGTTTGCTGTCATATTTGTTGTCTACTATTTCAAGTGACCACACACATACTCCAAAGTTTTTTTGCTCATACATCTGAATAATAATCACTATAAACATCACTGTTCTTTGTTGGAGAGCTGGCAGGAAGCTATTTTTTATGTTATTGGGTTAACATATTACAGAGCTTCTTCATTATGTCTGAGCTGCCACTCTACATGGGAAGTTAGTGATAGCCAGTAGGCTGGGTGTGTATCTGCGTTTTATGCAGCCTATCATTAAGATANTGGGGGGGGGGGCAGGTAAGAATTGACATGCTTGATTTGGAATTTCTCTTTCACAGATTAAATAGTTAGACTCACTAATAGACCCAGACATGCTATTTCCCACACCCCTATAGACTAAATAAATAATTTCTGCGCAACGACCTTTTGTGACTCTCCTTTTTGCATATATGAAGTGGATGTATGCATACACATACACACACACATATATATATATACTTTCCCTGTAAAGCATACTGCAGTTTTCATCCTGTCAAAGCTTTACCATATAAGAAATATTTGAATCTGCATCACTGTATGCGTGTACATGTACTTAATCTCTGTGCCTTAACCTAATCATCCAAAAGCTTGTGACAGTAAGTGTGGAGCGGTTTCCTTGTCTGCAGCAGCACTCTTTGAAAGGGAAAATTCCCTGGTGAATTCATTATTACACAGAAGTCCCACCCCCATGAAACTGCTGTAGACACATAACAGGATTACTGTTCAAGAGTTTACTAGGATGCAAGTAAAATTGTTACAGTCAGCCAGCAGCAAGCATCTTTGACTAAGGTAGGAGAATGTTTTGACTGTTTTCTTTTATACACCTCGTTAAAACATAAGGAAGCATTTCTATTTATTTTCTGTACATAAAATTACTTTAGATAGTACATTACTGGTTCAGTTTATATGGGAAAAAAAAAAGGTGGTTTTTTTTAACTTCTCTGAATCTGTCTCTATAAAAATAACTTGTTAAAGTTAGTGCATTCACGGTCAGAAAAGCAGATGAGAAGATTGCTTTACTGTTTGGAGAGGAAATATAGTTCAAATATATTTTAAAATAGTAAAGGGAGAGCTTCTGTACTTAATAGATAAAACTGTTAATGATTTTGACATCTAATATTTTGGGGTTTTTTTGTTGCTTAACATCATTTCCTTGTTTCTTGTAGTTTCATAGCAGCAAGGAAATGACAATTTTCGTTTCAAAGTATTAGGTATTGCATATTATATCTTGAAAAAGGATACATATTTTGTCCCTGAATTGGAGTTTTGATAAGGGTAGTTCTCAATACATACAGAAAGGATTTGATATGAATCATCTAGCTTCATTAGCTAATGAATGTGTCAAATGTATTCATGTAATTCTCGGGAAAGAAATAAGCTGGATCTAATAACCTAATGGCATAGAAGTGCTCCCAAAATGCAGAGCTGCCTAATCGATGTGGTGACAAATGAATTGATCTGTGGTCTGCAAGGTTAGGAGTTAATCGAATGAAGAGACGGTATTGACAGTATTTTATTTTTTTTAACAGCCGCTCATATATTCCTAATGGAAAGCTTGGTTTTATTCTTCCTCAAAGTAATTGCACATTCATCCTTAATTGAAATTCCCTGGTTTTATCTGGCAAATTGCTTTTAGGCAGAGCAAGGGTCTCTGACATTTATACTTTAGAGATTTAAGTTATTGATGTGATTTATAGAGCACCTACCTGTAAGTATAAGTGGCTAAAAATCATTTTAACCTGCACTGAAATTTTACTCTACTCTCAGATTCTAAAAGCTTGTGTGAGTGCTGGGAAATACCTCAATTTATAAAATACATTTCATGTTTTAGATACTGTTTGCTCTCCACATTACTGTAGAAGGAAATATAACGTTTTCATTTTGTTTAAGTGCATTTTTATTAGTTTGCACAGCCAGCTACATACAGCATAAATTATTTCATTGACAGCTAGATTAAGAAGGCTATTTAATGACATCTAGAGCCTTACTAGAGTCCTAGTTCAAATCCTAGTAAGTCTCCTTACTAGGATTCAGGCATCAGAAATGTCACAAGAAGTAACGTTTAAGTGATTGTCCAGGTCCCAAAAAAAAAAAATAGGAAAACCAGCTGCTTTTCCTGCACTTCCTACAGCTGCTCCATCTTTGGGGAACCCACTGATCAGAATTAACTTTGTTTTCCTGCACACCCGCTTGTACTCAGTGAAAGCCCGTATTTCTCAGTTGGTTCTGGCAGCGTGATCTAGTTGAAGAAGTCCATGCTCCTTGCAGGGGGGTTGGACTAGATGAATTTTGGACATCTTTTCCTACCCAAATTATTCTATGATTTTTGTCCTTTCATTGCCCATCCAGCAGCAGCTATCCTGAATGTCTTGATTTTAACACCACCTAACACCGGGGAAAGGAGGGAAACAAAGATTCAGAAAAAATGCTGTTCAGCTGCAGAAACATAAATGGTGTCATTAACTCATGTTTAAATAAAGACACAGTGAAATACAAAATTAAAACAGTGAGAGATAATAAGGAGCTGCCTCCTGCCAGTGATCCATCTACCTGTCTATGTATGGGAGGCTGGATAGGAGTTTGGCATGAGGTAACAGCATCACCCTATGCTTTCCCTCAGGGGTGGTTGATGAACTGACTGTATAGATGATGTCGTGATCAGTAATGATCATGATCAGGTGTGAAGGTGTGCCCAAACCCTGGGATGTAAATTTAATATGGAGATATCTGAAGATATCCAAACTGTGGAAGGAGAGGATGTCTCAGTGATAACCATGTACCATGAAAATTACTGCCACTGAAGAGTTTGGCAGCCCTAGTGTCACCCTTCAGACCCAGGACCTCTGGACCTGACCTAAACATGCTGTGATTCAGTGTGTGCAGTGGCATATGGACACATGTCAGGTAGCCTCCAGGCAGATTGGTTTTGCTGCCCGTGGTTTTGGGGAGTCAGTTATGCGAAGTCCAGAAAACAGCAGTTAATTCAGCACGTACTGAAAGTTTGTTATACCATAGATGTGTGATAAACAATTTTCTTCATCACTTGAAGCTTTAAACAGGGAATAAGGTGTTGATAAGGAACTAGAAACTGTTTCTCAACAACCAAGTTTTTTTAGAACATCTCTGTGGCATATGAATTTTTAGAATGTTTTGGGTGTGTGTGCATTTTTGACAACATCATTCTACTATTTCAGGGTTTGGCTCTTACCTCCAGGGCTCTTGAGCAGGGGCTTATTAAGTTTCAACTGTTTGGTTTCAGGGAGGTACTGTGCAATGCAGCAATATGAACAGTGTTCTCCATTGGTACCTGATACTAACAAAGCTGTCCTGAGCAAGTAGTTTTTTCTTTCTTGATTTATGTAGAGTTTGGAGATATTCAACACTAATAGGACTGCCTGCTAGCCTTAGTGGGCTTTAGTCTATAATCATGCTTTGGCTATTGCTGAAATAATTTTATTTTTCCTATAGCCTTTGGACATCTGTTTTCCCCCACAAATCTCATACTTGTCCTCCAGTGCTTAACACATATGAACCGAGCAGGTCCCCTCCATTCCTTTAGCTTGGAAGCAAAAAAGCTTTGAGAATGGTATCTCAGAACTGCACAGTGAAATAAAGTCTGCATCCTTTGAAACTTGACAATGAACAATAACCTGTCCTTTGCTTCTCAGACTTGAATGTCATCCATATTTAATATGTGAGAAGTTTCTACGCTGCTTGCTTTATCTTTTCTGTTTTTGTTTCCTAATGTCCTTCTCTGAAACAAGGCATAAAACATCCAGGTGCATGATTTAGACCTGGGGTGGGTTTTCACAGTAAGGAAAAAAAAGAGAAAGAAAATGAAGGAGGGGAAGAAAGTGTCTAAAACTTGTATCCACAAATAATTACGTACACTTATAATTAATGTTTCGTAGTTAGTAAAGTACAAAGAAAAGGAATTCATACATCTTTTCTGTAACCCTCACTCTGACCAAAGTGCAATCTGACTGTATGGTGAGAATATAAATTCCATATCTTAGAAACTTAGGAGGGATGCAAAACACAAACACTGTGTGAGGAGAGAGGGAGGGAGAAACCCTTCATTGCCTGGCAAAGAGAGAACCTGCGTTACTACTTTTGTTTACTGCAGAATGAACTGCTATCCTACTACACAAGTTTTACACTCGGATAAAAGGAACTTGGCCAAAAGTGACTTTGTGATGAAATCGCCTTCTGCAATCCCTCTTACTGCATTTTTAACACTATGCAATAATAATTAAAAAACAGAGGACACTATGAAGTGCAGTTTGGAAGGGAGAATGGAGAGGGATTTTCGGGATGGGGGCTTTGTTTGGTTTGGGGTTTTGTTTGGGTTTTTTGGTTTTTGATGTGTAGGAGTTTTCAATTTTTTTGCTTTTTTCTTTTGTTTAAATCCACAGTCCAGGAAAAAGTTGCTTCAGTTATGTTGTTAGAAGGTAAGAGGAAAACTAATAGCAGAAATTTTAACACACTGTTGCTAATATTATCTTCTGAGCACCTCAACCACTTTTTCATTGGAGAAGCAGGTCTGAGCTCTTAAAATTCCTTCTTTCTGGATTTCTCAAATAAGCCATGCTGACTGTGATAAAATTGCCACAGAGGTAAGGCTTGGAGCATGATGGAGTGATATTTTTTTTTTCTCCACTTCTCTCTCTACTGAGAGCTGATGAAAAGAGGGAAAAATATTTACAGGAATAGAGATTTTACTGATAATGTTGTGCACAGCCTTGAGGACAGTCAGTCATCACAGAGTATGTTGATAATATCTTCTTAATAACTCCCCTATATCTGCTCATACCGACCTGGCTAGTAGCTGGTAGCTATTAAGGCTGCTAATTTGCTGGGTCTGATAAATGCACCTCTGAATGACAGGGGGACTTCTCATGCTAATAGTTGGCCTTATAAATGCTTATTGCAGACCATCAGAAAAAAATCCCTTTGTTGTTCTGAATATTCTGACTTCAGTACATATTTACAAAATTACAATATGATCCTCTGCCAGGAGTGAATCATACAGAAATTAAGATACATAGTACAAAGAAACTTTTTTGGAGCATCTCTGTTCTGCCTTGTTTTTCGCATATTAGTTCTGTTCCTCTCCTGATTTACCTTTAGGGAGAAAATAATGCATTTGCAAATGCTAGAGACAAAATTACTTGTTAATGTAGCGATTGGTCTGGAAATCTCCAGCCATTCAGTAGCTTATGGCAAGCGGATGTGCACAAGCTACACCTAGTGTTATTTGTCTCAGTCTGGGGTGTTTTTTCCCGTGCCTAATTGCCTCCTAAGCATTTGGAAGAGGCAGTCTTCAAAAGGCAATGGCTGTTTTCACAATGGAAACCACCCCATAACCCCAAAAGACTAGTAGCTATGTAGAAGAGCATGGAATAGTAGCATATAGCTAAAGAATACTTTGGGGAATCCTCTTTTGAATTATAAATTTGCAGTAAAATAGAAATGAGATGTTCCTGTGGTTGGACACTGCACATAGAGCCATAACAGGGAAGGAGGCAGCAGTAGAAAAGAAACAATTGGCACTTGACCAAATTTCCTCCTTCAGTAACTACTGTCTATATAGCAGGCACCTCTCTCCCCTCTATTTATCTTTGTTCTGACATAAGCTAACTTCATAGTGATTGCTTAGAACTCACAATAATGAAATATTTATCTTTTAAGTAAATTTGTTTTTGTGATAAAACCATTGATGCAGTACAAATACAGAAATATGAATTAAGAGTCTGTATGTGCTACTTGGGGTCTAGTAATTACAATTTTAAAAACTTTGTTCTTGGCTTCATATGGATATATTTCATTTTTTATTGTGTATGGATTTGTATCACCAAAAAATTAAATGAATGGGTAAACTTACAAGATTTGTTTTGTTAACAAAAATCTGTAAGATAATGAGGTACTTGCAACCTAAATTTTACATATGGTTGTATATTATATGGATGTATAAAGCAGTGTGTCATATGTAGAAAAAATTGTGTGCTATTTAAAGCATATATAAAGATACATCTTTAGATTTCTACTTTGTTTTTACAATATAAACACGAGCATATCAAAGTATGAAGCTATAAATTCAGACAGATATATATATATATAGCATGTATATATACATATATATATGTATAAATATAAGTATATGTACACAAATCTCCACTGAAAGTTCTGGAATTAACTTCTGTTTTATATATATATGACAATTCTGATGTGTCGTTATACAAAGGTGAGGCTCATTCTTGAATCTTTTGAAATGCAAAAATATCTTTGAAATACGATACTGTTCATGAACCGTTTAAGAAATATGTACTTCTGAAAAGATGGCTGGAGAGTGTAAAACAATCTATATTGATGCAAAAGGAACAATGAAGTAGCTGTTAATTATCTATGTAATAATTCTTTTAATGTACTTGTAGTTCTGCCATGGTTTTATTTATTTGACTTACAGCTTCCTGTCAAAAAGCTTCTAACTGGTTTAGCAATCAGTTTTACAAGTGGTCTGGATAATTCATCTACAGTGTTAATTCTATTTAGATTCCTCTCATGCTACTGAAAGTTATCCAGCTTTATTTGACCTTATATTCACTTAATTGAAAATGCTGTTGACACAGCAAAAATCACAAAAGGGTAATTATATATACCTTTCTAGAAACTGGTATAATGTAGGGTAATATTTTTTCAGCCAGCTCTCTGATACTCAGAGTTTGTGCCTTGGCTTTGTATCAGTAAAGTACCAAGGGTATCCTGCCTGATCATAAGGGACAAAAGTAATTTTCTGGGGAGTTTCAGAGACCATTTGGCATCTAATAGATTAGTAGAAGCCTAGATATAGGTAACTGAATCTAGAATTTCTTTATCCAGAGATTTCCCATAAATTAACACAATTGCCAGCACAGTGTCTTTGTTCATAAATTTAATTTGAGTTGACTTTGTGCCTGAACCTCACTTTCTGATTTTAATTTGAGCTTTTAAAATGGAAGCCTTCACAAATTCAAGTAATGCAAGCATAGCATACACACTCTCCATCCTCTCTGTAATAGCTGTTCACAAGAGAACAGCCTTGAATGATATAGAGAGTAGAGCTATGTATGAGATTAAGATTTGTTTGTTTGATGATATTAAATATGATGCCGTAATTTTCTGGATTTCATATTGGATTTCATACAGTTGCCATTCATGTTGAGTTCCAACAAAGACACAATTAGTGGATTCAGTTTGATACAGCTATAGCACATTATAGGCTTACTCCTTGAAGTTCCTTACATTTACATGTCATTACTCAAGTTTTCCCTCAGAGTTATTCTTCTGGCTCACCTTGGTTCTGGACTTTGATCAGGCTGAGCAGGCGAGCCTTTGGACAGGTTGCTGCCAAAAGTGATGAAGGCATTTCCCACCTTTACTTGGGAAATGCTCTGGGTAGACTGTCAGCTCTTGCTGCTCCTATTTTCCCCCTGTCTCTCACTTGGTGTGTGGGATTTGGTCACTCTCTCCAGGTTACCACTCACAGGCCAGAGACCCACAAAGTGTGATAGGTATTTTGTAAATTGGGCTACGGACTAGCACTGATATATGCCTCTGCAGTTCATTGGGCTGCGGAAAGCATACGGCTACCAATTTTTAAAAAAATAGTCATAAAAACAAGAAAATCCACAAATCATAAGTTGATTCCAGTCTTTGTGAGTAGAAGGGCAACTATATTATTTTAAACTAGGTCATCTAGACCATGTGCAAACATCAATCAAGATACTGTACTGCTAAGTAGTTATTTTCTTAAATGCTATCTTATTCTAACAATCTGAGTCTTTATCAAGGGTGGGAGAAGGATTGTGAGAAGAAGAAGAATTATTTTGATTCTTTAAATAAATAAGGAAGAAAAATAATATACCGTTAAGATACTAGGTGCATCTCTTCTTTTTTGTTGTTGTTTGGTTGGTTTTTTCCTTGATGTCAAGACACAGATCAGTTACTTTGACACAAAAGAGAAGCATTTTCTTCCTTTCCTATCCAAGAGTTGTCAAATAAATCTCTGTCAGGTGAATCTAATGTTTGCAGAAAAGCAGTTCCTGTAAGAAGCATCCAATTAGCCTACTTATGTCACTTAGTACTCTGTGCTTTAGTGTTCTCTGACTATAGATTAGTTTCTGTGCTCTAATTCCTGCCATTAATATTCACCCACCATAATCTTGCTTTGCTATGCATTATTTATCAAGTTTAAAAAGTGTTATAGCAAGTTTAACTAGGTAGCAGGCAAAAACTGTTGTCCAGAAAGTGTTTTTAACCTGAACAGTTCATACACTGAAGAAGACATGTGAAAATGTTATTTAAAATGAGACAACTTTGCAGATGCTAGGGACATGCTCTTTGAGGTTTTTTTTCTGTCTATATAACCATCTGTTTCTTTAAATGTTAAGAATGAAACTAAACTTCTTTACAATTGAATTAAAAAAAGTTGGAAAGTTGAAAAAACCCTCTAAGTATAACAAAGGGAATCTTTCCAACCAGAAGGAGACTCAAGCTACAAAGTGTAAAAGAAGCTCCTACAGATACTTCTATAGTCTGTTGGGCAGAAGTGCTCTTGTAGATGCTTCTATAAGAACTGTGGTTTGCAGGATAGAAAACTGGTTGGATGGCCAGGCCCAGAGAGTGGTGGTGATGGTGAATGGTGCTATGTCCAGCTGGCATCCGGTCACCAGTGGGGTTCCACAGTGCTCAGTCTTGAGCCCAGTCCTGTTTAATATCTTTGTCAGGATTCTGGATGAGACGGCTGAGCACACACTTGGTCAGTTTGCAGATGACACCAAGTTGTGCAGGAGTGTTGATCTGCTGGAGGGCGGGAAGGCTCTGCAGAGGGATCTGGACAGGCTGGATCGATGGGCTGAGCCCAGCTGTATGAGGTACAATAAGGCCAAGTGTCAGGTCCTAAACCTGGGTCACAAAAAGCCCCTGCAGCACTATAGGCTGGAGGAAGAGTGGCTGGAAAGCTGCCCATCAGAAAAGGACCTGGAGGTGCTGGTGACAGCGGCTGAACAGGAATCAGGCTGTGCCCAGGTAGTCAAGAAGGCCAATGACATCCTGGCCTGTATCAGCAATAGTGTGGCCAGCAGGACCAGGGCAGCGATTGTCCCCCTGTGCTCAGCACTGGTGAAGCATCACCTCAAATCCTGTGTCCAATCACTTCAGGAAAGACACTGAGGTGCTGGAACATGTCCAGAGAAGCTGGTGAGGGGTCTGGAACAGAAGTCCTGTGAGGAGTGGCTGAGGGAGTCATTTACACTGGAGAAAAGGAGGCTCAGGGATGATTTTCTCTCTTTATTGAATTTTTATCTCAATTACTTGAAAGGAGGTTGTAGCAAGGTGTGGGTCAATCTCTTCTCCCAATTAACAAGCAATAGGACAAGAGCAATAGGCTTCATGTTGTACCAGGGGACATTTAGATTGATTACTGGGAAACATTCTTCACAGAAAGGGCTGTCAAGCATTGAAACAGGCTGCCCAAGGAAGTGGTGGAATCACCATCCCAGAATATATTTAAAAGACATGTAGACATGGCACTTAAAAATATGACTTGGTGGTGGACTTGGCAGGGCTGATGGTTAGACTCTGATTTTAAGGCTCTTCTCCAATCTAAGTGGTTCTGTTATGCTCTGATAAATGCAAATCAGTAATACAAATCTGTTAGTTACTCTATGCTCTTTGCTAAACAGCATGCATAGTTATACATGAAATTATTTTCATAACAAAAAGGAATTTTAAAACTTTGGTTTTTAAGAGGGATATATGGATTGGATGAAGAACAGAATAAGCAAGATGCTGAGGGGGGCAAGGGCATTGGAGTAGGGAGAGGATCTCTGAAAGCTGTGTTGAGAGTGTTTTGGAGCACATTTAATCTGAGACCTCAGATAATAATAATCATGAAAAGATAAAGAAACAAACATGGGACTTACACTCCTATGAATATAATGCAACTCTCCGGTGAAAACAGATGCCTTCTGAGAACAGGGTAGAAACCTGGGTCAGTCAGTTAAATGACAGTTTAAGATAAATACATTGCTGTTTTCAGGAATTTATAAATTTTCATGAGTTTCTTCATGAATTTTTAAATTTTAAAAGTTACATACTTGAGTATTCAACTAAAAGTGAGCACAATTACCACTGGAGCTGTTGCATCAGGTATCCACTATATATCAAGTGAAGAGCAAGCTAGCTTTGTAAATGTGCCAAAACTGTTATGTGGATGAATAATTTGACTAAATACTTATTCATATTTAAATGTGTGATATGGCTCTACATATGATTATATATATACAAGTAGAGAAAAAAATATGTAACCTGCAGGTATTAAATACATAGATAGATACATACGTGCATACATACATACATGCATACACGAGAGAGAGAGAGAAAAAGGAATTGTATAGTTTTTTTTCTTAAAGAATAATCTAATGATTAGAGCAGTAAAGTAAGGAATTGGATTTCTTTCTGTTCTTTGTCTCATTTCAGGCAGAAGAATATTAAATATTTGCAAGAGTTATAGCTCTTAGTACCCTTCAGTATTTATATATTTTTTTCATAAGTTATATGGCTGGTGATTCTATTGATCAGGGGCACTACTGAAGGTTCAACCTCAACCCATATAATCTAAAAGTTCACATTTCCATCAAAAATGAAGGGGTGTGAGCTGAAGGTACTGTGGGAAGCTGGACCCACGGTAGCTCTCCTTTTACTGTATTTGCTTTGACTGAAAAAAAAAATTCTAATTCAGAATCTTCTGACATTTGGGATTTGAGGAAAAATATGTGATTTGGAGAAGGTGAGTAAAGTTTTCTGGTCATTAGCTAAACTTTAAATCCATATAAGAATATCTTGGAGCTGATGTAATGTATGAGTTGAGGGAAATTATAAATTGCCGGAGGATATTATCATAGACTTATCCACACTTGTGGTTTAGGAATACATCTAATGTTGACTTTGTAAAGCCACTTGGTTTCTATGAGTCACTTTTAAGGCACTTCATATTCATATAACAGTGAATTTGATTTTTACTGATTCCTCTTTTTTCTCTAGCAAATAAGTTATTTATTACAGATTATATAATATGTAGCCCCAAAACATCAGTTTGAAATTGTAAAATTAGAAACATTGAATTTCTACACGTGATAGTCAAGTACTCTCCAAATGAAGTAAAATGTAATGTTGATATACAGCCACATCATTAAGGAATTAAAAGGTTTGTGTTACTTCATTGACAAAGATGCAAATATGTTTTGTGCAGAAACGTTCCTTATTCTTTATTCTTCTCGCCCCATGAAACATCTGCTTTAATGTCATATTTATGCTTCAGCTGATCAAAATCCAAAGCTTTTAAAGGCTTAGGTATATAATCATGGAGCACAAATGAAAGCAAACCAGTGATGCCTGGAAATGAAGGGCTTTATGTGACCTGCAGTGCACCCTGTGAATCATTCATTTTCCAAGTATTAACCTAAGATTATTTCTTTTTATAAAATATATCCTCTTGCTTTCTTTTTATTTGTTTTAAACTAAAACAGCAAAAAACCACTTTGTTTTCTCTGCAACATAGCCATAACTAATGCTAATACTAGAACTAAAATGGGAGGAGATTCTTTGTGCCTGGACTGAATCTATTTTACTTTTGAGGTATATCTATAATTCTTACCATAATGCCCAAGCCTATATCAGTAGGTGACTGCAATACCTTTGTGGGATTATAAGGGACCAAAGTTTGCTTTTTCTTGTCAGCTCATGAGACTCATGCAGCAGGATGTTTCTGTCTCTGTTCATAACTGGCAGCCTTGAAATCCTGAAATCCTAAGCTAGTTTCATGGGACATCTAGATAACCCTGCAGTCCCAGTGATGAGGAGGACTTATCTGGTTCAGCACTGGAGAGACTCATTTGCTTTTCAAAGGATTACATCCTCATGTGCAAGGTTCAACAATGTTCTGGATGCAGAAGGGTTAAGCAGCATAGGGAGAGCATAGGCAAGTGTTGGTTTCAATGCTGTTTCCAATTAGGTTTGATAAAGAATTGTATACAAAAGCAACAGTCAAGGGCAATGGGGAGCTGCTTTAGAAGAAAAGAACAGATGTTGAAGACAGATTTATGCTCCAGGTGATTGGTATAATAAGCTTCAGGAAATAATGCAAGAGACAGCAGAGCATTTTAAACAATGTTCTGTGCATAACTTTTCTGTGTTTTTTATACGTGGACTTCATTCTGTGGAACGTCTGACATGCTGCAGTTCTGAATGTACCTGCACCCACCCTGAGAGAGAAGCTGTGGCTGAACTGAGACACTTAAGCATTAGCATATGGTGTGTACTGAAATAAGGAATGCATTTCTTACCCTTTTAGGGCTTTTCTATTTGGGTGGAACTTAGAGGGCAACTTGAAAATCCAAGGAAATATTTTTTGAAGATGTTTTGCATCTCGTATTGTTAATTTCTCTCCTTCTAAGTTCACCTAAAAAAGCATGAAACAAATTATGCCAGAATGATTTTATTCGTATTTCCCAAAGTTTAGAAGAACTACTGGTTGAGAGCCGACTTCCCCCTGCCCTTGGTTTTGAGGATCTCTGTCTTCTGTTCCTGGTGTGCTGAAAGGTATTCCTACCATATACCTCTGCTGGGCTGAAAGCCATCCAATAGGGCAGGACTGGACAGATAAAACAGGGCAGTGGGGGTGATTTAATTAGCAATGAGACAAAGACTTTTTATTAGACGTTGTCTAAACAGCTGTGTCTTTTTGCTGTGTTTTTACAATTGTGTCCTCATGACACGTCCTCCACATGAAGTGTTCAGCATCTCCTGAGTGATCTGGTGTTTCTTTTTCCTATTGCAGGACTAGAACTCTGGTATTGCTGCACTTTGGGATACATCATAACTGACTGCAGCCTACTGCCTCTGCAGTCACTCTGAAACTTCCAGGGTTCCTTTCTCACCATCCCATAAGTCGTTTTTTTCCATGAAAGCCCTCACACCACTTTCAATGGGGTAAAGAAATAATTTGAATTTGGTGACTGTAAATACACTGCTTGAGAAGATGTATTTGACAGCTTACTACACTCTGGCATGAGCTCTCTGAACTAAAGCCCTGCTGGGGAATTTCACATCAGTTTTGTCAGTATTTAGGGAATTAATCTACCATTGGAGAAGAGACTGATGATATAGACTGTTTGCTTTGGGAGGACTTTTTTTTTCATGCTTTAGTGTCCTTTTTTCTGAACCTGTGAGATAAACAGATGAGTAGACAGCTGCCGTGCCACATTGCTGAGGTGAGCAGCCTCAAAATTCAGGATAACAAAATGTTCTCTCGTGAAGATCTACACAGAGCTCACCTCAAAACTGCAGACCTATGTGAAATCTTCCCAAGCAGCTCAGAAGCACACATCTCTCAGTGTATGAAAAGTCAGTCAATCTGATGGCAAAATGCCAAACCATTTAATGCAGACAGTGCAGTAGATATGTGGCTTAATTTCAAGATAGTAGTGCCATCACATTACTTATCAATCCCCAGTCCTGTTTTAGCAACCTTACCTGCTTTTAACAGAGGAAAAAGCAAGACATTAAAACTTCTGCAATGGAAATAGCACTATGAATCCTCCTTGATAAGGATGGCAGCAGGCAGTCTTCCAGGAAAATACACTAAAGAAAAATAATGAATTTATTCATTACTTCCCATCAGCAAGCAGATTTTTTGCCACTTCCTGTAAAGCAGGGCTTCAGAAAATATAACAGCTACTTTGGAAGACACATACCACAACCATGTCCCTCCTTCCTCCTTCTTTCTCTGGGTTTTCACTTTTTGCCTGATGTCATATGGTATGGAATATCCCCTTGGCCAGCATGAGTCAGCTGTCTCCTCCCAGCTGCTTGTAACCCCCCAGCCCTGCTCACCGAGGGAGGCAGAGTCAGGGGGGTGGAAAAACCTCAATGCTGTGTAAGCACTGTTCAGCCACTGCCAAAACGTTGGTGTGTTATCCACATGGTTGTGGGGTTTTTTTTTCCCACTTCAGGAATACTAGAACTTGTGGCAACGTGAATACTGTTGATACAGCTTGGTGTCATGATCAGACTAGCTGAGGGTGCACTCAATCCCACTGTCCATGGCACTGACAAAGACAGTAAAGGGTGCCAGTTCCAGCACCTACCCCCGAGGAACAGCACTCATCACTGCTCTCCACTTGGACATCACACTGCCGACCACAGCTCTGAGTGCCACCAGACAGTTCTTCATCCATGGAGTGGTCCCTCCATCAAATCCCTGTCTGTCCCGTTTAGAGACAAGGATGTCATGTGGGACAGTGTAAAATGCTTTGCACAAGTACAGGTAGATGTCAGTTATCTTCCCTCATCTACTACCTCTGTATCTGTCACAGAAGGCCACCAAAATTTTCAGGCACAATTTGCCCTTAGAGAAGCCATGTTTGCTATCACTTATCACATCTTTATTTTCCGTGTGCCTTACAATACTATTCAGGAGGATCTGACCATGATCTTGCCAGGCACAGACATGAGACTGACAGACTTGTAGCTCTGTGCTTGTGGAAGATATCTTGATGCTGAAATGTTGCAATTAAAACACACAGAGAAATTACTGTTTAGAGAGATTCTATGACACACCTTTCATGTATTATAAGAATTAATCCACAGCCCCACTTCATAAAATTGGTTTGCCCTCTGCCCGAAGAGGATATTGTTGTTTCAAGTTCGAGTAGATGAAACAAAAAGATAGTGCCAAGAAAGTGATCTACTTGCTGGTAAAGACAAAAGGCTGGATATGATGTACCATATGATAGGAAATTCTTACCATGAAGCTGGTCACTTTGAGAAAGTAGGAGAGGAAAGAGTTGCTGTAGAAGGAGAAACAGGAAAGCAGGTAAGGACAGATAAGTGCACTTTATGACTACTGCTTAGGTTCAGGCAGAGAACTTCTTAGAGCACAGAAGGAGAACGTGATTCTATATAAATCCTACAATCTAGCTGGACTTTTTACCACTTATACCATGTGGAATCTGCTGTGGTAGTTTTCAGAGTATAATGTGGAAAAATAAATGAAAGATATTAACTTAGCATAAGACCACTTACTTATAATGAAATCTAGTCTATCAAAAGATAAATAGCTACCAGCTGACACATCTGGGGAAGTGGCTAGTCAAGTCCACTTTGAGCTCTATGGTACAGCTTCTTGCATAGCAGGGAAGTCTTGGCTCTTAGTCAGTATTTCTTTTTCAGAGTCAGCAGAAGCTGTCTTCATCTTTTCTTCCTTTGCCTAAATTGGTCATGTCTGCCCAAACCTCAACCTGCAGTGTGTCTCACTGCAAAATCTTCTTAATGTTGGTGGATTGTGGGAATATTCTTACGGCTAGATTCTCATTCTTGTTGAAATCAATGCTTTTGATTTGCCAATAAATTATATCCTGGTTATGACCCTGTCCTTTTAGCAGCTCTCTCAAGTCTATTTTGGTTCTGTTTCATTTCAGGAGCTTACTGAATCTGAATGTTCTTAGACTCTGTGGAAATTTATCTGCAGTTAAAGTTACAAACTCCACTGTCAGCATAATCCAAAGTCTAATTCTGCTTTTATAGCAGGTACTCCTCATAGTCTGGTCTTGGCTGTAAATTAACATGTAAAGAGGCAGGTGGCATCCAATTATGACTTCCAAAGAGCAGAGACTACTCTTGTACATAGATTAATCCACTCTACAGGGATTGAAGAACTATTGGATGACAGCTGGAATGCACAAACATTAAGAAACTACCAATTTCATGTGCTGTGGTCTTCCTGCACTTTCAAACACAGAATAGACCTGTTAATTGATAATAGTATGTGTGATATCTGAACTGAGAGTAACCAGGGTTGCACATACCTGAATATTCATGTCCTCATGTAAATTTCAAATAACTGAAATATATTCATACTAGTTTTCCTGTGGGGTGTAATGGCAGAGCAGCACAATACACATGGAGAATGAGTTTAAACTTACTGTTGATCTCAAGATAACACAGCTTAAAATGCCATCTGCATCATTACAACACTATTGAGTGAGACACGTACAGGTGGACTGGACCAGGTTCAGCATGTTTCTTTAGTATTTTGTTGTTCTTGTTCTGAGGTTTTTAACTATATATTTTAGGTGTCTTTCTTTCTATTCCAGGATTTTTTCTTTCTTGAGATCCTCATCCTCCTTAATAATTTAACGATGCCTTATTAATCATAGAATGGTTTGGGTTGGAAGGGGCCTTAAAGAAGATATCGTTCCAAAGCTCTTGCCATGGGTAGAGACACCTCCCACTAGACCAGGTTACTGAATGCGCCATCCAACCTGGCTTTGAATGCTGACAGTGATGGGCCATCCACAATTTCTCTGGACAACCTATTCCATTGCCTCACCACCCTTACAGGTAACACCTTCCCTCATTTTGCTGTTTCACTCTACTACATCTCTGGGTTTTTTGCAGTCAGCAGAAAGAACAGATTCACACATGTAACACAGTTTTACACATCTCTTTGCAAGAGAATGGAACTGAAGGTTATTTTACCCTACAGTTTGATGGAAATAGACATTTATTGTTTTTCCCTAAATGCCCTTTTATTGAGGCTGCATTATAATTAAATCACTTTGCAATCATCCCCTCATGGTATGCTTTCTTAGTTTTTGTGGCTAATATTTTTAAAACTCTACATTATTCATACATTTCTCAGAGAGCAAAAATCTATGCTTATTCCAATCCATCTCTTGCCATTTCCAGTCTTCTTTTTAACTCTTGACTTTTTTTCTCTGAATTCCCTTCAATTTACTAACAATCTTGTGACAACAATGCACCAAAGTAGTTCCCGACTCCCTTATTTTGGCTGTATGACTTGGGGAGGAAGGGTTATCGAGACTAAGCTATGCAGGAAGATGCTTAAAATCCAATGGGATGGGGTGTTTTTTTACTGGTTTCCACTTTTTCCATACTGACCGCATGGGACTCTGACCAGTCAGACTGAAGTCTGTTTGAAGCAGTTAGAAAGTGCCTGTATCTTAGTCATACTGGCTGGCCACCCACAAATCCTCAGAAAAATTCTTTAAACTTCCTCCACCGTTTTTATTGTCTTGAGTCCAACAAATGGAATGATCTGGATATTAGTCACAGATGTCTGTGCTACTTCATACTGAGTGTGGGCATTGCCCAGATGTTGCATGTACACGAGCTTTTTGGACTTCCACAGTCCAAAGGGGGAGGGGGAAGAGACACACCGACACACATGTGTATATAAAAGTTCACTTGTGAGTGAGCTCATCCTCCAGTATTTCTTGATGATGGGCTTTGGAATGATTTACTGAGGCAGTTATATTTAGGTATATTTAACTTTTTGTGGGCATGCAGACAAATATTTGCTATAGCTCTATTTCACCTTTCACATACTATAGTATATTAAACCACAAAACCACACTGGCATAGTTAAAGGGTGGATATTTAACATTATGCTCTTCTTGGAATAGATGTGTTTGAGGAGGGATGGGGGTGTTGGTTTTTTGTGTGCTTTTTTGGTTTGTATGTTTTGGGTTATTTCCCTGCAACTGTGCATGCCTAGTAGCAACTTCTTTTCAACATTAAAATCTTATCACTGGTAACACTGCAACTCAGGGATTCAATTACAGTGGACAAAATTACAAAATGTCATCATAATTTTATGGTGGCTTTGAAGGTGGCAATGCATCAAGACACTTTCTCATTCAACATAGGAACTTAATGCAAAAATATTAAAATAATGTGTTTATTTGCAAAAAGATTTGATGAAAATATTGTTCATATTGAATTTTTATGAACAGTCCAAAAAAAATTCAAATTTAATACCAGTAACCTACATTACAGCTACTCAGTTAATACCAATTGGTACCAGTCTTAATCTGTATTTGTAGTTGACTTAGAGGTTGCGTTGTTGAAGAAACCAGCATGGAACAAAGTATTTGCTCATTAGGTTGCTGTTGCATTAAAATTTGTGTCTTTGACTCCTGTTTCTTGAGTTAAGCTTAACAGGGAAATCCAAGAGAGAAGAAATGCTTATAATTAGTAAAAGAGACCTTATTAGCCAGCAATATTTTCTGTAAAACTCTTGCTTTCACCTCAGGAACAAACACTGCTAGCAACAGCTCACTTATTTTCACTTTTGCATCATTTACAACTTTCATTCTTGTGACAGCTTCTTAAGTCATTCCTGCTGCTGTCTCCTGGCATCCTCACTCTCACCAAATAATTTCCTTGTCAAACTTTCATGACCCTTAAAATACAGCAGTATCTATTGATACTATCCAAGTGTTCTCTTAGAATCAGAGTCACAGACTCCTGCTGATCTCATCAAAACTTATTTTCTTTGACAGGAAACTCATCAAACAATAAACTCAAACTCAGGAGGCAGAGATAAAGAAATTTATTCTGTACTTTATGCTGATTTTCTATATATATTGTTTTTGTGTAATAAAAACCGTAGGTCATGGAGGTAAGTTTGTACTTACCTGGACTTACCTTAAACCTGGAATTAATTTGACTGTGCATGTACTTTCATATTTCCACTAATAATTATTCTAAATCCCTGAGTGGCTCAGGAACACAGTGCCTGCTGAAAATTTCAGTTAAATAATGAAAATACATGAAAACTTCTCTAATGTATCTTCAATGCAGTCAAACTTAATAATAGGGAAAAGTTTCCTTTGAAATTAATTTATTAGAACTGAATCATTGCTAATAGCACAGGAGGCTGAAGGCTTATTCTTCTTGCCTCTCTAAAAACTCCAGTAATATAACAAACTATGAATATGTGACATGACACTGAATACTGTGCTATCACAGAGCTCTCTACATCGCATTTTCCAAACTGCTAATAGTAGCTTACTCCCTAAACTATATTGCATTCCTAACCTTGTATTCTGAATAATACAGAAGGCTTTGTGCAAATGTCTTGGAAGTACATTTTAAGAGATGATGCAGGCAAACTGTGTGTTAAGCTGCATAATATGTATTACACTTCCATCATTTATTTGTATTTTTATGACTAAATGCCTTTTTAAAAATCAGTAGCTTCATTCGTACTGAATGTTACCCAGTCACATCAACCGCATCGTGTGCCAAACTGGCATATGATTGCCAGAACATTTCATAACCTGATTGCCAGTCTGTGATTTATGTCACAGAATCATTCTACATTAGACCTTATTTTGCCATGCACAAGAGATCTTATAAGAAGGATATTTATGAATTAAGAGTGCAAAGGAATGACTTTTTCTTGCAGTAATAACAGGTAGTAGGTGCTATGTATTAATGTGTCATGTTTATGCTGCTGTTTAGAAACCTTATGTTCCTCTGTGCAGTCCCTACTTGTGTACTTTCTTCTGCATTAACAGTAATTTCTTCAGGAAAACTAAGCTAGCTGTGCTACACCAAACTAGGCCTTGAATCATAACATGATTCATGGCATGGGAATCTAAATGTGCTATTGGGTATAATCCAACATAGCTCAACATGCTCTAAGGGCATCTGTGGAGTGTGTTGGGTACTTACAGCATCTTCAGGATGTGTGAGTGTCACACACTGTGTACCCATATGCATTGTGGAGCTTGAAATAAATCAGTAATCAAAAAGCATGGCTGGACTAGATTGGTGAAAATTTAGGGTGAGGTGAAGTAGGTCTGGTATCTGTTGCTGCTGATTATGATCTGACATGTTTAGACTTTGCTTGTCCTCTCTTTCTCCCACCTAAGTTTGAAGAATAAAGTAACTGGTAGAAAATAGTGACTAGAAGAAACTATAATCTCAGGTTCATCTGATAGAGGGTTGATCCTGTGCCCTACAATGTATTTCATAAATCTTTGGACAATACAAAAAGCATATCTTTTCTCCCTACTCCCTCATCATTAATTAATCCTAAAGATTTGAGAAGCTTCCTTACTGTTCCCATAGTGTTCCCTTGTTCTGTTTAATCGTTACACTGAGTCAGCTTCTGGCTTTTAGTCAGGCAGCAAATCAAGTCATTGATGGAGAATGAAGATATCCATCTATTCTGGATTCACATGGCCTGGGTATGCATGTTGGACAGCAAGTAGATAACCCACACAAGATCCTTTAACAATCTTCCCTGGAACCTACAAAAAAAAAAAAAAAAAAAAAAAAAAAAAAGAAAAAAAGAGAGGTCAAAGTGGGAAAGAAACCTTTCAGGATTGAAGCTCTCCCACTCCCACCAGAAATTATCATCTTTCAAAGGATGGTATTGGGAGATCATTTAGTTATGACTGTCAGGATTAATCTCCAAATCTTCCTGAACTTTCCTATTATGAATAGGCTTTAAGTGTGCTGATTCTATTTTGAACTCTGCTGGAATGGGAAAATTTTACTGCAGTGTGAGCAAAATCTCATGAACTGAGAAACTGGACCTGAACCCTGAGCTTGCAACTCAGTTGTTCTCAAGATTTTTCATCTTGCAGACCAGCTCATTTTTCTAGTTCTCTCAAACCCCATGCAATATATGATTGCTTCCATCTGTTTATGAGGTTAAATTTCTGAACTGTAAGTGTGGAAGGAGAAATTGAGTTATGCATGCTTCTAGCTGAATAGTTCTGCTTAAAAGAGAAAAATGTTTCGGTAAAACTTCTATTTTCTCAAGTTGTATTCACTGTAAATCACTTACTGTATTAATTTCTGTGACATAATTAAATTACAGTATAAAGCTACATCCCTCTGTGTTTTAATAATATCTGTCATGTCCTCAGAAATTCCAATGGAATTACACCTTTCTGTGCCGTCATCTAGGCATCAGTCCTTTATGACAGTTGGTATGACTCATGAGGGTTTCTCTGTTACTGAGGAACGTAGCTTAAAGTCCTGAGATTCACAAGTCTTAATATTTGTGTTACTTGGGATGCTTACTTCTCAAAAATATTAGTGTTACACGTTTGTCAATTTTCTCTGAATGACCTAACCTAAAAATATACCCCCCCCATTTATTACAATTATTGAAGGAGTTGAGATTTTGATTATAAAATTGGAGTCAGTGACAAAAACAAATGTAAACCATTAAATATAGGCAGTATTTAGCTATAAGGCTGTTAATGAGATGCTGAAATATTTCAAGTGGTACAGTTGTACTTTGGTTGAAGAACTTGTTTTGCATCACCATAGTTCCTTTTCAGAAAGAACTTGTCTTCATATGCATTCTTAAGTACTTTTTCTAGTTGATCTCCATTAGGAACCCTGCTTCAGTAGCAGAACTCTGTGTCAGACTTGCAGATCTTCCCTTTAGTCCTTTGGAATTAGGATTTTCTTCCCTTGTTCCTTGAAGTTCATCTAGGAAGCATGTGAATATGGGAAGTATACCCAAGAAGGTAGTACTGACTAAAGTGAACAGGTCTTTGGCTTCACCTCTTCAGGTTGATAAAATGCACAGTTTACTCAACCTGTTTTAATCACAAGGGCCATTATGTACTAGGAACACCTTCTCTCCAAAAGGAGGAGTTTGTGAGAAGGCTAGTTTCTAACTGCAAGATGGGAAAAAGATTTTAAAGATCACTTTGATCCTTAGAAATTCTACCTAATGGGCTTTATGGATTACCCAGATATGCAGAAGAGTATATTTCAGTGTTTCCATTAATGCTCTGCTTTGAACGCCCCTTAGATTAGCATAGTAACTTTGTGCTAGCCCTGTTAAGTTCTTAACTTTTGCTTTTAGGCATCTTCTAGGTAATTATATCAGTCACAATACTTACTATCTGGAATTGTAAAGACGGCAAAGTGCACTGGAGCTCGCAGTCTTCTGAGTCTTGGATTATGATTTCTCAGAGCAGAGCTCCAGCAACACACAGCAACCAGGAACAACCATCCCAACCTTGGCTCCTCCCAGGGCTAGATTTATAGGGCTTGTGCCCGCCCTGCAGCTACAGCTGTTTGTAGGACGTTAATGAGCACTTTAGGTTGAGGTGGCCTGAACTCTCTTTGAATAACAATTGAGTTCAGGTGTTGAGTCCAGTCCTGAGTGAGAGCTTGGCTAGTGCCCACCATCAGGGTTTAAATACATATTACTACAATTCCCCCTTTTTCTTTTTGCACTAGCCAAACTATATTGAATATATTTTTTAATATTCTTTGAACTATATTTTAATAAACAACAATTAAATAATTCTTTTTTTTTCTGACTCCATTTCTTTTCAGGACCTTTAAGTTAGTTTTTTCTCTTTTTTTTTCTTAGTCCCTGGTTGCTCACCTCTTCAGGTGTTTTTTATTTAGTTCTTTTTTAAAGCTTTTGAGAGGATATGCTGGAGGGCCTTAAATATAGCCTGTTCTTTGTTGACAGACTCTTTTCCCTCCAGCCCCTGGTCTCCACCTCTTCTGGTGATATTCGGGAGCTCTTTTTCTGAGAGCCTCTTCTCGGCCCCCCGAGCTCCAAGGGAGCCATCTCACGACTTCCCCCCCACTGCGGTCTTGCTGTCTCAGTTCTCACCTCTTCAGGTACTGACTGCTGAAGTCCCGCTGTGGCAGTTCTCACCCAGGTATAGATCTTGGAAGACCCCTCTGGGTGTTTTTGACCAGGGCCTCAAAGGGAGTCATCTTGCAACTCCCTCCCACCATGGCAGTCCTTACCTCTTTGGGTGTGTTGGACCACAGGAATTTTGCCACGGCAGTTGTCACACTGCATGGTGGTATCACATCGGGGTCACCACTTGTGCCAGAGCTCACAGTCTTCTGAGTCTTGGATTATGATTTCTCAGAGCAGAGCTCCAGCAACACACAGCAACCAGGAACAACCACCCCAACCTTGGCTCCTCCCAGGGCTAGATTTATAGGGCTTGTGCCCACCCTGCAGCTACAGCTGTTTGTAGGAGGTTAATGAGCACTTTAGGTTGAGGTGGCCTGAACTCTATTTGAATAACAATTGAGTTCAGGTGTTGAGTCCAGTCCTGAGTGAGAGCTTGGCTAGTGCCCACCATCAGGGTTTAAATACATATTACTACAGAAAAGAAATATAATATCTCCTTAACACACAAAGGAAACCAAGTCACTGAGAAACTAAGCTGGCACGGAATAGAAAGAATGAGTTCACTGAAAACAGGATGCCTGTGAGCCTAGCCAAGACAACCATTGATCTTGGTTAGACAGACAAGAGTTCATGTCTACTGTATAAATACTACCAGTTTCTAATGCAAAATTGGATATATCAAAGACAAGAGCAACTACAAAAAAAAGCATTGTGGAAATCAGTAGATATGAAAATGTTTGATACACCTTATCTTGATATATATTTGTATGTCTATGTTACTAAACATATGAATAGAGGAAACAACTTGAAATGAAAACACCATGTGAAAGAGGACAATACATGTCCTTGACATACTTATCACTTTGAACTCCTGGAAGTTTTGTTCGAAAAATTTCTGTGATGTCTGGAAAGCATTCCAGATGCCTGCTTCTCTCTCAAAAAAGCTGGTTTTAATCTCTTCTTTCCCCAATAGCTAAACTAGTCTTACAAATCTAGTATGGGGTAAAGGACATGGAAGTTGGAGTCATATCAAACATTGATAATTTTGTATTTTTCTTCTTTGACTAATCAGATGAAAAAATGAGGTTATCCAAAATTCTTCTCTTGGTTATGTATATCTCATTTGTCTTATGTTACCTTAAAATCTCAGTTTGTCATGGGAGGCAGAATAAAACAGTTCCTGTCTTTTACTTTGATATGTCATCTGCTGAATCTTCAGGTCTGGTTCAGACCTGTTTTAGGTGAGCACAACTGCTGGAGTCCTCAGATCTGAACAGAGCATATATTCCATTTTTTCTTTCCTTTCATTTTTACCAATTCCTTACTCCTTTTGAAAATACACAGCTGGTATCTTTTTTCCTTCTATGTTACTACTCTTTGATCTCCCTCACATGTATTTGCTGTGTATAGTTTATCACTCTTTGACAGATATCTTTCCATTATCATCTTCTTTCAAGTGACTTGAAAGATATAATGTTTTCATTTTTTACCCCATTTCATAACAGAATGCAGTTTCCTTGTTCCTTTGACATTTATAAAAATCTAATTAGTAAATCAGGTAATGATTTTTGAAAAAGGGTTTTGCAAGCAATGCTGAGTTGCACTGTATGTTGATGTTCATTTTGTGTGGAATCTGGATTGTTTTATCAGCATAAACTTTTGTTCCAAAGACCAAATTCCACAGTTATCTAATTAGTTCAGTGGGGAGGATCCTTGCAACTTTAAAATTTGTTTATACATAAACCCTAATTGGAGTTTCTTTCATAAATGATGGAGTATGGGAATAAAAATTAGTTTTTTACATTTATCTTAAGTTTCCATTGCCTTTAGTCTCACTCTTATAATGAGAAGGAAACTACATATAATGCTATTATTTACCCTGGTATGTTTTGTTTCTTTTGTCCCTTGCAATTTGAGATCACTTCTCTCTGAGGAAAAATCATTGTTTCTCAAATATTACACACACTCAAAGCTTACTGTTGTGCTTATCATGGTTTTGCTCAAGTTAAACATGTGGTCTTGAAAAAAGATATGAAAACAGTCTTTATCATTGTCGGTTTTGCCACTTCTAGAAGGACTAGCAGCTGGGAAACTCTGAACAATCATGGTAGTCAGACTAAGAAAAGTAGGGAATGTGAGAGAGAGGAAAAAATGTCTTACTAAGCTAAATTTGGAGAAATATACTCTATTTTAAAATACCATGCAAGAACCAAATAGTGCCAATGAAAATATCAAGAATGGAAAGAGGAAGAAAGCATCAGCAAGGGATGAATAGAATATTTATTCTGCAAAAAGGGAAGCGGAAACCCTTCAAGATGAAAGCTGTATGTGATCTTGTTTTCTACTCAAAATCAGCAATGCCTTTTTAGTGAAAAATATCATAGTGGTAATTACAATGAATTAAATAAAATCTTTAATGCTAATCTTTAAAGAAAGATTAGCAAACCACTCCAACATCTAATCAAGATCAATAGAGGCTAAGCTCCCACCTGCCCCTAACAAAACCAACAAAACCAACCAAAACTTCCCTTGAGAAGGGTTGTTTGAGAACTCCCTTACTGAGGTTCCTTCTTTTTCCAGATTCCTTATGTATCTACATTAGCAGGTTAGTACAAATCCAAAGATTTTTTTGAGGCAAATCTCCTAGTCATTCCTGTTTACTCTGTTTTAATAGCAGGCTCTAGGAGCACATGGATGAAACTAAACTGCATCATGTGGAGCACACCTAATACATCTAGACCAGGGTACCCAAGTAGTTCAAAGAAGCACAACCTCTGAAATGCATACAGTGTAGATCTCTCTTCCTCAGCTGTTTCCCTCTACAGGTTTACTTTTCATTGGGCATTACTTACCAGTGTAGACATAAGTGCTGTGGCCCAAGACCAGACTAAATAGACCGCAGGATCATGTACACACTGGTATGGCAAGTGTTGCGTGAAAGGCTCCATGAATAACTGATAGTCTTGGCTTACAGGCATTTTTGAAAAAAATGGAAAAAGTCTTGCCAGGACATAAAATTTTATAGCAACAGAATCAAAGCATGTCTCTCTCTAGTTTTTTCATGGTATTAGCTGTTAAAAGCAACTAATAAGGAAGCTTTAAAAATAAAACTATTGGGGTGAAACAACTTAAATTTCCATTTTAGAAAAGTGTGGATGAAAATTGTGGTCTTTGAGTTCTTTTTCCCCTTTTTTTTTTCCCCTAACAGTCTCAATGCATCTTGGTTGCTCAGTCTTCTTTGTTTTTCAAAACCAAATTGTTTAAGCCCAGCTCTTTCTTCAAACTGCTTTGTCTTTGAGGTCAGTTTCTCAGATTAGTGAGATATACTCCGAATTGCATACATCTGTCTTGTCTTTAAATTTTTGCTGGTTGGCTGCCAGTTTAGGAATACTAGTCTTGGAGAGTTGAAGGAGAGTTAAAGCTGCTGAGAGTATTCTGTGAGAGCTCAAAGCCTTTTAGGCACTGAGACACTAAGTGTAAGAGACGATACCATACTGTTTATGGAGAGTGAAATACTGAACTAGCAAAATGATGTGCAGAGCTGTTGAACTTTACTCCTAGTGATCAGCAGTTGCACATCAGATATTTCATTTAATCTCATGGAGATATTACTTGCATTTTATTTTCCTTATATGTTCTGTGGTCAAATTATTGTAGAAACCACCAAATCCTCTGGTTTTAATTTAAATGTTGAAGGATTTTGAGGGTTTTTTTGGGTTTTGTTGAGTTAGAAAAGAAAAATTAAGAAATATATAGCTCAGCATGAGCTGAAATGTATGCAATGTGGTTGCACTGGTACGTAACATTTGGTTGTTATCTCCCAGCCTGATTGGTGTTCATGTTGCAGATATGTCTTTGTTCATATTTATAAAAGAAATGAGCATATGCCCTGATCCCCTAACAAAATTAAGTTACTGCACTGTCCCAATACAGTCCTATCCCATTCCTGGATGGAAACCGCCTTTGAAAAACTTGCTGCAGCTATCAATAACCTCCTTATTCTCATCACAGCATCCTTCTAATTACCATTGCAATTTTAATACTTGCTGGAGATAGGGAAAATAAATGGAGAAGGAAGAAAAGCCAGGTGATTTTCTCCCAGCATTATCTAGCTCTGTGCTCTGTGGATCAGGTGTTGTCCTTCATACAGGAGAAGAGACTGGAGGAAGTCTTCTCCTGGAAAGTGTAATGAATTCCCTGGAGGAGATGAACAGTTTTATTTCCCCTGCAGAAAGAGGCATGAGGAGTTACCTTCACCAGATATCTGTAGAGAACCAAGCCATCTCAGCTGGGAGAGAGCAACAGGCAGACTTCTCAGCACCAGCCCAGATGCTGGAGTGACCAAACACATTCCTGCCACTGCAATCTCATCCACAGCTCATTACACTGTATGTGTGTTTGCCTGATAAAATAAGGAGGCTCAACTGTTCTCTGAGTTCCAGGAGATCTAAGCTTTACTGTATTCAACTTTTCAGAAAGATCAATTAGGAAGAATTTGTTCATAAAAAAGTTAAGTGTTCTTGATTTTTAGTAAGTTAGGAAGTAGACAAAATAGACACTCAACTAACGTGCTTAGAAATAGTGTACATTGCAGCTTTTACTTCTGTCTCTCCAAGGGGGAAACAGAAACAGGTGTATGGTTGTCAGAAATGTTGGGTTTTCTTGGGTTTGTAATTGGATATTCTGTACAAGGAGAGTCATAAGAAAACATGACATAAGAATGGTGGTACTGTACAGCAAGGTTAGACCCAATATTCTGTGTCTTACAGTGGCCAGGAGCAGATTCCTAGTAGTGGCAAGTCATGAAAGATTGTAAGAACAAGACCACCTCACCAGGAGGATTTCTCTGATAGTTCTTGTCTTCAGTCCCCCAGTTTCCTCAGAAGTACTTCTTGTAGGGACATTTAAATTATGTTTGAATGCATATCTTTGCACAGTGGAGGCTTTTAACATCTATGATATTATTACAGTATTAGTAATATTTTAGTATATTGATAAAACATACTATTCACATGTTAGCTACATATTAAGTACTTAACATATTAAGATTTTTAAATTTTTACTGATTTTACACCTGTAATATTAGTAAAGCGTTATGCTGTGGAGTTTTCTCCCACAAAGTTATCTTTATGGTTACTCTCCGCACCCTTAGAATATCTAAAGACAAACTTCCTTCTTCTAACGATCATGCATACTGCTTTAAGTCAGTGTAGCTAAGGTTAATGATACTAAATAAAATGATACCAGGAAGGAATCTGTCTGAAGTAAGCCAATAATTCCCTATTGTTTGGCAAGTCTGAATTTATTTTGAGTAACTGGTGGTTTCTACAAGAAAACAGTGATAATTTTATTTGTCTCCCAAGTATTTTCTCAGGAAACAGACAAACAGCCTTTCTTGGTTCAAGAACAAACACATTAGCACTAGAAGTATTCTCTTATTGACTCTGAAGATGAAACAGTTTACTAATGGAAGGAAAAGTGATACAGAAAGAATAAATTTTTAGGCTATTTTGCAAAAGGAAAAATAAAGGCACAGTTTGCACAAACTTTATAGGTTCTGTAGAAATCTTAAACACAGTGTGCATATCCAAATAGAAAAAACAGAGCACTGTGTTTCTCCAGCACAGTGTTTCAGCAACCACAAATTTACATTATTACAATGAGAAAGAATAAGCTCCTGGAGGTTATTGAATGCTCTTATGCATCCAGCCACACAAAGAAGGTTAGGAAGTGGATCAACAGCTTTTATGTTCTTAGATTCCATTTTAGATAGGTAGACAAATATAAAATAATTGATAGTAAATATGAATACAGATACACCACAAAACCAGTATCAGTAGAGGGAGAGAGGAAACAGCCTCAAGTTCCTTGAATATTAGGGAAAATTTCTTATCTGAGAGGTTTGTCAGCCATTGGAACTGGCTACTCAGGGCACTGGTGGGGTCACCATTCCTGGAACTGTTCAAAAGGTACGTGGATGTGGCACTTAGGGATATGGTTTAGTGGGGAACACAGTGGTGCTCGGTTAATGGCAGAAATCAGTGATATTAAACCCTTAATGATTCTAAAGTTCTAGGTCTGAAAATTCTCATGTAGGTTATGCTGAGCAGACATGGCCATTGAGAGACTGGCATTCCACGGGTCAGAAAGCAATTATGGAGGATGAATCCAAACAGCGCAAGTCTGGAAAACGGGACCACATCCTCAGCTACTTTAAATTGAAGTATCTCCCCTGAGTTTAGTGCAACTATTTTGATCCTATCACAAGAACATTAATAGCAATAAAATGTGACTTTTCAAATAAATGTACTTCAATGTCCTTCAAAGGAAATTTATATATATGAGATTTAAGGAAAGAATTATCTTCACTGAGAGATGAAGAATGTTGAAGAACCTAACTGCATACTGTCTACTCATACTCAATATTTAATGACACTATCCTTAATATTTACCATATGCAAGCATGTATTCTGCTTTATCAGTGCTTGTCAATTCTATGGAAATAAAATGTACCACCTGCACCCATGAGATCATTTTTAATTGATCTTGTAACCACAATACCTTTGTACAGGACTTGAAAATGGACTGCAGTTAATGGATCTTCATGCTTTTGCTTCAAATTCATGGTCTTTAAAAGAAGAATTGTCTTTACAGGGTCTTGATTTAAAAACTAGTAATTGCTTGAAGGACATCCCCAAAATAGAAGATACAGTCTTCACAACAGGAAATGTAAAATATAGTTCAGCAATACACAGCTTTCTGAGTTTCTTGCCAAGTTATGACAGATATACTGATCGATTACTAAAAGGTAGAAGCAAGGCCAAAATCTGGACAGCATATTCCAGAGAAACTAGAACTACTTATTCTTTGATTAGCTCTTGAAACCATGCTTTAACTTCAGTTTATATCATTGTGTAACACTGTCAACCAAATAGCTTTGGAATGTCTTGCTGAACCTTAGTGTTAGTTGTCTAGAAACATGAAGTTGTAGATTGTGATGGATTATATTTCCATGGGGCCTGCAGTAATTGTACTTTTACAGGTTTTGTCATCAATTTGCCAACACAAGAAAAAGTGCGTTCATCAACTGGCATGTCCACTTACAGGTACACTTGAGACGTAATTTGGGGAAAGTTTCATTTCCCTTAGAACATTTAATTGTGTCTATCTTTGGTGTTCCTAAAATGTTTCCCTCTACTAAAATAGAGTAGCCTGAAAGGATTTAGTAAGAATATTAATGAGAAAAAGTTTTTTAAATACTGACACAGAAATGTCTACCAATATTTGAAAGTTGAAAAGAAGTGACATTTGTTTGGAGCAATGGCTAACAATCCAAGTTAGGGAAAATGTAACCAACCCTGACAAACACACTTAAAATAGCCTACTATATTATAAGCAAAATCCTTCTTTTGATCATCCAAACCTGAATGTTGATGATCAAAAATCCCAAAGCAGGAAATACACCAGACAGTTCCAAAGATAGGTAATCTGCCTGAGTATTATCATCTACTCATTTGGGGAGCCACTGCATTCTTTTAATCCATGTTAATCTTCATTTGCACCATATTATTTTGGTGCTTGGGACTGCCCCAGCAGCAATCTCAGATTTGAGTTTATCTTCTGTGGAAAAATTAGAATCTTTGAATAAAAACCAAAAGGGCTTTAACTTTCTTTCCACCTTTTAATGGTTTAATGATAATCTTCACTAACACGTCACTGAGAACAAGAATGTGTATAAATATACGCAAGACTAAGGGCTTCTTTAAAGAGTGATCTTAATGTTTCTTGTCTAAATTATTAAGTAAAGTTCTTTACAATTAGAATTCAATATTCCAAATTGCAGAAATGTAATTAGCAAATTCCAAAAGAATTGTTTATTTGTAAGGGGTGTTTATTTTATTTGGTATGGTTTTCATAAAAAAAACTCCAACATTATTTCTCATAGTGATACACATAGATATTATTGCTTCTCCTAGTGATTTTGATGAGGATTTTTTCAAGCAGTTCCAATTATATCCTGTTCATAAAGTCTTGGCAGTGAAGAATTGTGCGCATAGATGTAGTCTCAACATATTCAAATTAATTTCATTTTGCTGAAATGGTCACTTGTAAATTTATTTCAGCTGGGAAATTGTAAAGAGCCTTTTTCAGACTTCCTCATGCATTTATACTGCAATCCAATGCACTGGGACCTAGCAAGGATATGGTCCCTGAACAGGGCTAGTACATGAAATCCATGTTTCTCCCATGCCTGGTTCTCAGCCATTCTGTTATGCCAGGCTGTGTGTGCCTGATGGATGCTTCTCTTTCCCTTCACTTGCTCCCTCTTGTGTTTTATAATGATTTCATCAAATCCAAAACTTCATAAAATGTCTTAGCAAAAACAAAATCGTGTACTTGACACCTACGAAATATGAAAGTAAGGAATACGTCATGAAATCAGCTAATTCCACTGTGAAACAAAAGCAAATATGGCAAGTTTGAAAATACTTTTTAAAATAGAGCTGTGTGTCTGTCTTTCAGTACTTTCAGGTGTATTTAAACAAAACTGGGTTCTTTTTTTTCCTATTCTTCAGTTATTAGAGGAAATATATCAGGTTTAAATATGCTCCTTAGGAAAAAAGGAAGATCTTAGTGAAAGCTTTCATGTTTTTCTGTAAGGCATATGGCAACTCCTATTTCTTAAGACAAATAAGAGTAAAACCTCATGTGCTCTTCTTTTTTTTTTTTTTTTTTTTAACACATTACTTTCTCAGCAGGATTGTTTTTAAGCATGAAAACAGCTTAGGTCTGTCCACAAACCCTGATAATACTGTTTCACAGAAGTTACTTGAATTTTGCATTCAGTAAACCATAGCTATATTGTGTTAATAATTTTCTATAAACCAGCTGCAAGGTTTGGATAAATTCTCATTGCTTTCTGTAGGGATTTGACTGAGCAAGAACTAAATTATGGAAGCGCCTACCACCATGTGTAGTTCAAAGCCCGGAAAAGACCATCAGCTCTTCAGACAAATAAGGAGTGTCTGAAAATATTCACATCTGCATTATATTAATGTCTGTGTACTGCTGCAACAGAAATTGCTTGACTGCTTTGAATTCTTCTTATTTAAGTTTTTTAATTGTTTTGCTAATTCATTTTATATAGGATCATGGAAATAACATATTATTAGCTTCTCTTTCCACAATATGTCATGGAGTGTACTCAGCTTACACTAGTATGACAAAAATATTTTATGTTTGGGAATAAATAATATTATATATGTGTTTTTTCTACATTGTTCTTATTTTTTAATTATTTTGTAAGTAAAATACAATCTTAATAAGAAAAGAATATTATAGTTCTTCAACTAACATTACCTAAACAAAAATTAGAGTTGTTTGAATACCTGATTTATATAGCCTAGCTTTGAGACATATGGTTTTCTGAGTTACAGAGGTGACAAGAAACACCTTTGTGTTTGATTTAAGCTTAGAATAGCAAGGAGATAAATGCTATCATTTTAATATAGTCAGAATGACCGCAATGGAAGTGCTATTAACTGGTCATATTAGTGAATTACCTTGTTTCTCATTAGTACTCCATTCCTCTCCTTACTTTTACAGTTCTATTTATTGTTCAAGATCAAACATAATTATCAAAATTTCAGACTTAAATGTTCTGATTTCACATGTTCTTTCTATTCTACCACTGTAAAGTTTTATTAAAGCAGCTTTGAATAAGTATTCAAGCTCTCGTTATTCCCCTCCTTTCTGCAGATGTGATAGCAGGAAAAGATATTTAGGAGACCATCTGCCCTCAGTTTTCTTAGACAGGAAATGCACAGACATTGCCTATGATGGCCTTTTCTCTTTTTCAGCTATTCATCAAACACTAGAATATTTGAAATAAGTTTCTTTTTGAAACTCTTTCACATAGCAGACCATGTTCTAATAATTTCATACCTTTTAAATACGTCCCCACTTACAAATTTTTTAATCTGCCTTATTCCTTGTGACTGGCTTCTGAAAAAAAAAAGAGAACACCTTATTTAATTAAAATCAAAGGTTTATGATGGAACATTAAGTGAAGTTTAGCTGAAGAAAAATAATTATTAAAAAATTAAAATTCTGTCTTGAAATATTTGTTTACTTTTTTGGAACAGTGTGTTTCAAATTTTCATCACTTTTTTTTTGGTGTTATAAAACCAAACAGTTTTAGTAATTTTAACTGCAATGAAACTAAAGGCTTTTTGTTTTATTTTTATTCCCATAAACATGAATTTTAAAATTGTGCAATTTGTGCAATTGCATAATTGCAAATAAAATGTGTCCCTTCACAGCTTGTAAGTTTTTCACTAAATTCCAAACTAAAATCTTGCAGGGAAATAGTATAAATCACACTTCACAGTAGAGTTAAAGTTATGGATTCAGAACCGAGAGTAGCCAAATGTAGTTAAAAATAATCCTGAAAAGTCATTTACCTCTGGGGCTGTGCTTCTGGCTGTTCCGAGTTTACCAGCACATGTGCTGTTTCCTTTTATGGGCTTCAAAGACCTCTGTCTTTGAAGATGCAGAGGTTAGGCTGGTAAGTCATTCCAGTTAAGGTTGTCTACCTCCACTGTCTATGTACATGAAAGCTACTGGGAAAAATTTCAAACCCACTTCCATTTGGGCCTGCGTAATTTTGCAACTAACTTTTAAAGTTAATACTGTAATTTTAAGGCTGAAAACTGCATATATAAAATTATATGTATGACAACGAAGCCCACATTTGGCAAATTTAGCAGATTTTAGCACAAAGTTCCACATGCTGAGGAACTAAAGCTTGACAAATTAGCTCCAGATATGGCCATATTAGTGGGAGCTGGAGACAGCCCTACCGGGCTGGCTTTTCTTTGACTTCAGAAATGCCCTTGAAAAGATTCAATTGAGCTAATGAAGGCATTATATAAACAGTTAAAAGCAGTTGTTGGAGGCTGGTAGAAACTCATGTATCAGCAGTTAGTAATTAAGAAGCTTTTGTATCTCCTTTCAGAATAAATATCCTGTCCCAGCTGGGGCAGGCCTGCTGAATGCAGACTTTCTGGTCAGTAAATGTCCAGACATTGTTTTGTGTATAGAAACATGTGCAGTGTCTTACCTCTGCATCTCTTTAGCTCTCTCTGAAAGCTAGCCAAAGGCCAAAGTTTCCAGTCAATAACCTGATCAGTAACTGTAAATTCATTTACTCAGACCAATAATTAATAAAGAGAGTTTACAGCTGAAGGAGTCATTAGAGTGTAAGTGATGTATGACTGACCCACCTGGTAAGATGAATAAACTTAGCAACAGCACTGCTTTCTGTCTTGAAAGAAAGTGTAACAAAAAAAAAAAAAAAAAAAAGTTGTACATGTTGATTACTATTATGAGTCATACTGACTTAAATAAAATAAATACTGAGTAAGTTATTTCACCTAAATATGAAACCAGTGGCCAAAGATGGGGTTTTGCATGTGTTTATTAGTTGAATTTGTTATGTGAATAGCTAATATTTATTACTAATAAATACTCTAATTAAAGCCATACTAGTAATTTCCATTAGCTTACCCTCAAACTTCCACGGAGCTGTCCGTCTGGTTTTAATCAAAACCAAATGGTAATCCAAGTTCTCAGGCTGGAACAGCTAAGAGGAAGTCATTCAGAGAAGGCAGAAGAAAGCAGAAAAGATAAACAGATGATATTCACTAAATTTGTATAGAGCAAAGGATGTAGATGCTGTGGGTTACTCTGGAGACATGATTCAGGCACCCTGTCAAACTGGAACGAAGTAGTTACAAGTGTTTTATGTCAGCAAAATACTAATACGATCAAGATGGAGTCTGTCCTTTTGCTTTTGCAGAGCTGGATTTGTGTGACTCTGGAGGATTCTCAAAAGAGGTAAAGCAACATATTCCGCTGCCTGCAATATGACTGTATTTGAACTGTAGCATTTGTTTTCTCAGATCCAGCTTATTCTCTTGAGTAGGAACAGGATTTTAGTGTATGCGTTTAAATGGAATCTATCTAACTGTGTATATTTGCTCGACTGGAATAGAATTAGACCTTTTGTCACTGTGATGCGTTGATTGAGTTTAGACCATTTTTCTCACTACCTGATGTCAAAGACCAGGTGTTTCAGAAATGTTCTCGTGTTGTTCTGGATAACTGTTACCTTTGCATGAGCATTAGAGATGCATAAAGTATTTTTTAAAAGGAAAAATCCAGGAGGGAGAGGTTTAAAAGCACTTTTTACATTATGTAGCTGTAGTACAGATTTTCTTCCTTGGCAGAAATAGCGCAGCAGTGTATAAAAGTAACTGCCTTGAAACACTCAGTCTTGTCTTTTTCTTTTCCCTCCATTTCTGTGCTCTCTCCCTGGCGCAGGCAGGCAGGCTCGCTGTCTCTCTCTCCCTCTCTCTCTCAAAGGCAGGAAATACTTTTCAGGCAATCTGGGCCTGGTTGTTGAGGCCCCTTTCACAAAACATCAGTCTGAATTTAGTAGACAGAAGTCACTGGGAAAAGCTTGACAGGCTCGTGCTTAGCTAAGGCTCCCTCCAGCTGCAGAGGGTGTTTTTGTTAGAATCACACATTGAGCAAAACCGCTTAGAATAGAGCAATGATCTCAGTAGCGAAATCTGAACTTTTATGCTAGCAGGAGCTAGCTAGGACTGGGCTCTTTTGTTTGTTTGTTTGCTTCTTCGTTTTGTTGTTTGGGCTTTTTTTCTTCTTCTATTGACCACAGATTTTAGGGAGGTCATGTCTGAATTCCTGATTCTCTTCATCTAGGTGAGGCTGTCTTGGAATCTTTCTGTACTTTAAACTACCAAAAAAAATTTTTTTAAAGAAAAAAAGAAAGAAAAAGAAAGAAAAAAACTCAGAAAAGAAACAAGCAGTATCCAGCTCTGGAGTGTTCTGCGTTCAGGATCTCAGCACTAGAACTAGAGGTAAAAAAATTTATAATCTTTAAAAATATACATTCAGTTGTAAACTGTGAAAAGTCTGTTTATCAAAATATGCCAGACCTATAAAAAAAATTCATGTGCATTTTTCTTCGTCTTTTAAATATGTGCTTGAAATGCTGAACTTTATTTGCATTCTTATATAAATAGAGCTGTATGGTCTTGCATGCATATTTTTTAATGTACATTAAATAGGAAAGTTAGATGTGAGAGCAATTTGTTTTTTCACCTCATTTAACAACAGGGAGGGCATTTAGGGCTATGTTTTTTTCTCTCTCCCCACCTTCCCTTCCTTCCACTCTAGCAGTAATGATGATGAGGACTGTTTTAGGTAGATATATCAGTTGTACCTCTGCTGGGCTTGGTCTCTAGCCTTTTCTCAGTCCTAGATGAAATTTGTAGTAGAAGTGACGATACGGTCTTAAAGGTGTAGACTCTAAATCTGAAATTCTGAAGTTTATTTGTTGGCTTTAGCTAAATTAGGTTATTTTTAGTAACGTATGATTAAATACACAGATTGCTGTGTGCTGTGCTAGCATTTAGAAGAGGTAAGATTCAGTAAATGTCAGCTGACTACAATTTTCGGAAGGATGTATGGATTTACCCTGTTTTTACTTAACCTAGTAAACATGTAACTAATAAAAATAACAAGAATCTGCTGTTAAGGAGTTTAGGGAGATGATCTGGATAGTATCTTTCAGTGATATGTGAATGCATGCGTATTTTATGTAAAATTGTTATTTAATTATTAAATTGTTATGCATATGAGAAGCATTTTTCATGTCAATCTATATAGCATTCTTTATTTCCCTGAAAATTATTGCTTATAAGTGATCTGAAAAATTCTTTCTTTCTTCCTTTCTTTATGTTCATCAGTAGTTATTGGCCAGATAGGTAACTAAATAGAAGTCATCTGTTCATGTATTTCAAGAATCTTTTAACTGTGCTTTTACTAATTTTCAAAATGATTGGTGTGTAAGGAAATTACTTTGTGGTGTGAAAGGACGTGAAGGAGCAGTAGATATTCTAGAATGGGGTCAAATATCTCCTCTGCAATAGACTGAGAATTGTACACTTCACTGCCATTTGGGGGAAGAAAGTTGTTCAGGGTGGTCAGAATTGGCTCTGGGTTGTAAATGGAATGCATCTGAACTGGACAGGGAACAACCAATAGGCAGTAAATTGTTCCTGAGTATATTCTGGGGTGAATTTTAACATCACAATCACTTATTTGCTTACGGACACGTCTTCTCCAGTTAGATATTCTGGTCTAGGACAGCTGTGGTATGTAAGTGGTGAGACCAAGAAGTTGAGAGGAATTTGACTTGACTGAAACTTTTTGTCACTCACGTGAAATTTGTGCTGGAACATTGATGTCTCAAAGGATTTAGCTTCAGTGGCTTTTACTGCACTGTGTTCCCATAGTTGCTGCTGCAAGTATATGTGCACGTATTTCCTATTAGTGACTACTCCAGTTAAACAGAAGAATGTATTCCCGATCAAGCAGTTCTCTTCTGCAGCACCACTTCTGGGTTCTAAAGCACATAATGACCTCATCTGACCTCACTTGCAGATGAAAATACTTGACACCTGAGGCAGTTGAACTACAGGGTGGACAACAGAATGGAACCCAGAAAGTATTTTCTCCTTAAACTCTGAAGTTTCTTGTAGACTATAAGAAAATATAACACTGATACAAGCCTGTGTTTTTGATTTAGAAGGTTTAAATAAAAGTCCTGGAGAGAAATTACTGTTCAGCTTCTGGTTCTACTTAGTCTAACTTCTCTGTTACGCTAACCTTGTTTTGGTTTTTTAAGATATGACTTCTCAAGAAAAAGGATTCACAGAAAACTTACAGTCTAAAAAAACCTCTGAAAATTATTTTATATATAGCAATAATAAACATGGAAAACAAGCATCTAGAGTTTTTTGACCTTGCTCTGTTCCTTCAGAAATGTTAACGTTCTTTATTTGAAACAAGAAAATAGCCCAGGTAGTTGTATCAAATGACTCCCTTGAAGGAAGTCATTCATTTATGTCTGCAGCCTTGAGAAAAATTTATGCAAATGGTTACATCCATGTAATAGGAATTATTCAAATAGCTTTTCTTCACCATAAATTTATGTGCCTGCAAACTTATTTTCTTTTGAACCTCGTACCTGTTGACCTTAATGCAAAATTCCATAATCAGAGCACTGGAAAAAAAAAAGTTTGTATATTTAGGTCTAATTCACAAATACTTCTGTAACACAAAGCAATCCCTCCTAAAAGAATATTAAAAGTGAAGACATCAGCTTGGGTGTGCAGTTTTTAAAGAGGCAAGGCTTATAGTAATTCTTTTAAATTTCTGAGCTTAAAATCAATTTTAAAATTATACTTTAGGTGATGGAACAATCTAAGGATTCCCCTTTTGGCTTTTTCATAAGTCTCAAAAGTTACTTTTATTTTTCTTGATTGTCAGAAGTATTAAGGCACATTTTATATGATAGTTTTCTGCTGTTCCTAACACAATTTTTTTTGCTGGAGTGTATCTTCATTGTCATAAAGCTTCCCTGAGGAGGTCAGTAGCAGAAGGAGGAAGAGAATTTACAAATGGTTTTCTCTTTTCTCGAAAAGAAGATATATTTTAAAGTATTGTCCCTTTTTCTTTTATTTATCTGGTTCCATTTTCTATTGTTTGTTTGCCTGCAGAAAAAAAATAAGGTATGGGGTGTTTGTTGGTATTCTGTTCTTTTTACAAAAGAAAAAGCAAAAAGACAAAACCAGAGTAACACATGGGCCAGAGCAATTAAAATAGCATATCCAGAAGTGTTAGATCTTGATTTACTTCCTATTAGGAGAGAGCCTTTGGAGGTCTCTGATCCAAAATGTCATTCAAAGTGGGGTCAACTAGAGAAAGTTGCTCAGGTCCTTGTTCATTAGGGCTTTGAATATGTCATCCAAGGTGATGATCACAAGATGATGATCACTGTGAATTCTTAGTAAGGACTTTATGACTGGCTGGATACACAGGGTTTCTTTAATAGATGTGTGTATACATATGTGTATATACATGTATACTTATGCATATGTGTATATATGCATAAATTGTACCCCATCCAAAATTGTATAGAATTTTCATGTGTAAATCCTACATATACTATACGTGAACATTATTTTATTGTAATAACTACTGGTAGTGAATTTCAATATGTTTTATATCATATTTCACCATTAATATTTGTTGATGCTTTCAGGTACTACTTATTCAAGAACAGTCTGTTGGTAGATAATTTCAAATCCACTATTACCATAGTTAGTAGTTTCTCTTTGATGAGAAAAATCACTTCTGTTGAAATTAGTAATGCCCAGAGTTTTATCTCTGGCATATTGTACATCAGTCACTGAACCCAAATGCAACAGTTTGCCTTAGGCTATGTGTATCATTAAAACCAATTTCACTCATATGATGTACTCTTTACTTCTAGCTTTCACTTTCATCTAGGCTCTCCTTTTTCTTGTAGTGGTTGATGGTACTTACTGTTGGTTATTCCATTGTACCCTGTGCCAAAATCTATTAGCTTTAGATGAAATACGCTTGAACTTTAGGAAATTTTATAAACAATTCTCTTACTTCTGAATGGTCTACTGGTTCTCCCACCCTCTTGCTCACTCTTTATCAGTTCTGGAGTTTCCAGGGTAAATAGGTCTTACTGGTGAGAGTTTCACAATAGGACTAAATCACTACAAATACTCTTTAATGCCAGAACAAATAAATGTTCCAAGTTGAACATCATGGTACTTGTGGAAAGTTTGCCTTATGATACAAAATTTTGGGATAAGAGGGAGTAGATGGCAAGTTTGAAATAAACATCATTAGACTAGGAAGTGAGGAAAATCTGGAGTAGAATGGAGGATTGTTGCAAAGTGTTGTTCTGCTACGGGAGTTAAGAGAAAATGGAAGGGACAAGAGGAACCAGTGACAAATTTGCCAGGCCGAAGCAATTTGGGTTAAACTATTAAAGCTGTAGAACTGCGCCTTATTAAGGAGCATTCATAAGCTTAATATTGTATTATTAGCATGTTTGCTAAGACTGTTTCAAAATATGAACCTTTTCTGACCTACTCTTGAATTTTCTGATACATGACACAGACATGTAATGGGCAAGGAAAACTTAATTTGGATTCACTTTTTCAGTCTGGAGCACTTAACCATCCACTTTTGAGTAATCCTGACAGGCTCAACACATTGGAAGTTGTACTGTTAAATTCATTACAGATTTTTTTTGTCTGCAGCTAAATGGAGATATCACTTTTCATTTTGCTTGAATTGTTTATCTTCAGTCAACGCTGCTTTATCAGAGAGTTGATAGCCTTCAACTAAATAACATTTTAATATAAAAAAATACTATTTCAATAATAACAACTAAAATGAGAAGTTTTTGCTGCAAGGATAGTCTCTAAGAGTTGTATCCTCCACAGCAAAACCTGGGTTTTGAGGATTCCATATACAGAAACAATTTCACACTCTAGTAGCATCAAATGCCTATGTGCAGATGTCACTCACAACTTCCAAACACTGAGTCACTGCCAGCTTAATTGGATATTCCATATTGGATATAAAGATTTTAAAAAAGCTTTTGCATGTTGTGAGAGAATTAGTAGCTGGTGAAGGAAATAGATCCGAATTAGTTTTAAAATTGAGGGGAAATGTCCATGTGAGCTCACAAGTCATCTGTTTTATTTTTCCTGTAGTTATGTACCCAGAAACAGTAATTTCCATGGCTGAGCATATCTTTCCAGGCAGGCTGCAGATGCTGAGTAGGAGAGTATCATTATAAAATCAGGAGACCAGCTGATGAGTTTGGAATTGAGGCACTCTGGAAAATACTGTGGAGAATGTCTATTGACTATAGCAGTCATATCCACATTATGCCTTTGAGAGGCAGAGAGAAAGGGGATATAGAGGTGAGATAAACACACTCTATAAAAGTCCTTTGACAGACAGGTTTCTTGAATTCCAAAATAAGAATATTGTAATGAAAAATAGTCAATTTCAGGGTTAGGTTCTAATGCAGACTTTTTTCCTCCCAATTTCACCAAACAGGAGGATAAATTAAATTTTTACAGTCCCTTCCTTGGAGAAAGTGGATTTAATTAAATTAAGTCCTCCAGTACATTTACAAAGCACTCCATATGCATTATATGTTATTTCTCTCTCTAGTTTCAAAGAAATAGTGGTACAGCTGCCATTTTGAATAATTTTTGCTTTTCACATCTTCAGCTACATTCCAGAAATACTTGCTCATTTTGCTCTTGGTACTTTTTTACAGGTGCAACAAAATGGGATTCCAAATGATTCTGCCAATGGTTCATTCCCATCAAAAAGCACAGTCATCTCAGTAGTCATTCTCTGTAGACTCTCAATGGGAGAAAATAATTTTCAGCTCTTTATATACAAAATATAGGCACAAGAATGTCAAAAATATTTTTAGTTGTATCTACACCAGGACTGAAAACAGGCGCCCTACAGAAAGGAGGCTGTTTGCCAAAAGTCATTGTCTATTGTGCTTCATACTACAGAGATTTCATAGCTCATGGCTTTAATGAGCACCAGTAACTTTTTTTAAAATAGAAACACCACATTAGAAACTTAAATCTAAAAGGCAGCAGGAATACAATGCGGTTAATTTATATTGTTTTCAAAAAGACCTCCTGTACCTAAAAGATAAGTTTTTCACTAGAGTTGGCTAGAAAATGAAATGTCTTCTATTTTGGGGAAAGAGGGGAAATATTTGTGGAAAAACATTTCCCTAATTCAGGACCAAAAATAATAGCTACTGTTTTCTGGGTTGCCATGTCCCATGGGATGACATTTTCTCATTTGATGTCTTTTCAAGATGCTTCTGGTAAAACCAGGGAGTAAAAGGAGGTTTAAGGAATCCATCAATTATGTTATCTTTTCTATTGTCTGGAATAGAGAGGCAAAATTATTTGGGGGGAGGATTGGAAGAGCGATGAATTTTCCACATAGATGTCCTATGGAAAAAGAAGACTAAACCTTTATACTTTAGATTACTTTTATTACAAAGAAACAAGACATTCATATTACAGAATCAAGACAGTATCTAGAATAATTTTTACACTACTAAATTTTGAAGACCAGCAGACTCACAGATCAGAATTGCTAGAAGGCTCTGATTTTCTTCTTAAAAAGTCTATGCTAGAAATTATTTTTTGGCTTAACACCTTTTTACTTTCTAGTGGGCAGTTGTAAATTTGATGGCTGTTGTCACTTATGGAATGATACTGTGGTGAAGGAGATGAATGTTCGTAACTGCTAAAAAGACTTTAATGCTGATTATTAAGGTATTAAGATGTCACTAACAAAATTACAGTAAAGTGGTGTCGTGCTATAAATACTTGAGAAAATAGTATTTGACTGTTTTATTGACTGTTCAAAATAGGACAGAAACATAAAGTTGAGTATTTGATAATTAAATTTGTTGTAAATGATATAGATCTTTAGTAAGTCTGGATTAACTCTGGATCAGTTTGGATCCAGTCATTTCCCCTTTCTCATCCTTGAGGAAGAGCCTTGGCTAATCTGAGGCTCAGCGCTGGAAATGAACCAAATACAAATACAACCAAGCTAAAACCCACTGTAATGACATGTTGGCTACAAGTAAAAGCTCTTTGTTGTGTGATGATGAGCACTGGTAAAGCAGCTGCTTTTTGAGGAACAGAAAATAAAAGAACTCCATGATGGTTTATGTTTTCTAGCTATAAATTAAGGCATATTGACAAAGTTTGGGCTCATATCTTAGGAGCCAATAATATTTTCACAAAACCAGCAAGACTTTTGAAGTCTCTGAATGAAGAACTTGCCAACTTTACATTTAGTGGTGTCTAATGTATTGAGGGCTTATAACACTGCTGGACAGTATCACAGTTTCTGTAACATGTTAAGTATCTTCTAAAGGAGGGATGTTAACCACCTTAAGTGTATTTACTGATGGTAAACTATAATGAGCATTTATGACATATGTCAGAATCTGTAAAGAAGAGAATAGTTTGCTGAAGGGATAATGAAACTGATGCCTGAAGGAAAGAGGAAATCCTTATCAAGTTAGAACAATGATTTCAGGTACATGGCTTGATTAACTTCTTGTGTGGTATTTCTTATATCAGAAATAACAAAATTTTTGCAGTATGATTTATATTTACTACACATTATAGCTTCTATTTACTTACATGCGCAAGCAAAAAAAACCTCTTGATCCTGTTTTAATATTTCTTCTTTCGATTTCTACTTTGGACTTAGGCAAATTCCTGTAGTATGAGGCAAAATGAATAAATGTTCTTCTTCATGATACTGTTGATTTTTATATGGCTCTAAATCCTCTCTTTCCCAGACAGGAAACATTCACATATTTCATGGCTCTTCAAGCAGAGGCTATACCATACTTTTAATCCTTTCTATTGTTTTTTGCTATATGTCTTCCTACTCTATTTCTCTTTCTGAGATGAAATTACCATAATTACATATAGTTTTTAGTTCATTGCATAATGAGAGTTTAGAAAATATTTTTATTATGCCACTGTATGCTCAGCCTCTCTTTTGCCTATTGTGCTACATATTTTCTAATTTTCACTGAGCTTGAAATTCAGTTGCAGATTAACAGCCACATTGACTTAGTTTTGCATTTGTTTTCCTGACTGATAGAAGCTAAAATAGAGACTATTAATATGCATTTATAATTTGAAGTATTTTTTTAATCACTGCATGCCATTTTATTTAGTAACAGAGGGTTTATATGCAGTTTTATCTCCTAGTTCTCCATTGCAATTTGGTGAAATTAGCAAATTTCATCACTTCACTACTTTTTCTGAATGATCTAAATAACACAGGTTTTAATACCTGCCTTCACAAAACTATTAATAATCTCCCTCTTTATATAAAAATAAATAAATCAATCACATATTCTCACTTCTAATTTTCCATTTAGTTTCTGGCTTTTTTAATTTTTGTTTTCATTATTAATTAGATTTTTTAGCCAATTAACTGCATATGGAAGTCAGATTCGCAAGTATGTAGTTCATGACCAAGTGGTCTTTTTTTGATTTGATTTTAAACCAGCTAATGTTGCATCCAATCATTGCTCACAGCATCCCAAGGCTAAGAGTGCAGAGCAACTCCCCCAGTTTCTCCCACCTTCTCACTCTGTGGAGATACCACTCATGAGGCCTAGCAGGGAGATGGGGATTTGAGGGCCAGAAATCCCTCTGCTTTGTATTCCTTTTTATGATCAGAAGAAAATGATTGGAAAAAGTCTCTCATCCTAGAAAGGCTGTACTTCCCACACCTACTCCAGTCCCTGTTCAGGATCCCTTCTGGCTCTCTAGCTCTCCCTCAAATAAAGCTCATCTCTGACCCCAAAGGCATTTGCCATTGGCTTGGAAGAAAATCCTCTTGCAGTTCCCTAGATTTGCTCTCTCTACATGTGTCTCCCCTTTCATTGCTGTGTGCAAAGAGGGTAACTTGGGTACCTTTCAGAGTTACAGGTTCAGTAATATTTCATTTGAGTACTGTTATGCAATTCTAACATTGGTTCCTGATCACTTTATTTTCTTGCCCTGGAATCTCTTCTGATAGATGCTTCAGTATGAATTGGTTCCTCAAACTTACCAGGGGAGTGTTAGCAGTTGTGATCTATAGCTGGGCAGCAATTTTAAAATCCTATATGGTAGGGTATGCTGGAAAGAATGTTTGGATGCTGCACTTATTTGCCTCGATTTCTGTCCACTGATTCGTGGCTGGGAACCAACAGTAAGATCTCATCACAGAAAAGGACAAGTATCGCATGAAAGGACACTACTGGGTTGTGTTTGTGCTTATCTGTACAAAAATCAGCAACACCTATATTACTAGCCTGTGTTCACATTTTTATAAGTGCATCACATTCATACACATGCAAACCTCACCATTAAAACTTTTATAAAAGTTTTAAATTGTTTTATTATTTCATTCTGAAGACATACTTGTCTTAAGAGTACTATGCTTTTTCTGATTTTTAGAATAAAGTTGTAACTATTTTTAAAATAATTATTAGTTCAAATGGGTCTTAGCATTTGATTTTACGTATTAAAGAAATCAGGAAAAAATTCATCTAGTATTCACTAGATTAATACCCCACAACAAATGATCCTTATATTTCTACTCTAGGACAGCAGAGTTCAGCATGGTCTAAAACCCTGCACTACTAATGCTGCTTATATAGAAACTGCAGGCAAGGTGAGCCTCCACTTCAGTGAAATCCAAAAGGTGGTCTAGGTCCAGGAAATAAGAAAATGAAGGATTGCATTTTAAAAGCAGGAGGTCTTTTAAAATAAATAGCTGAGTGAAGACCTAGAGGCTTATGTTTTATCTCAAATTATTTGTAAACAACATTCTGTCTCAGAGATTGGTATGGAGTTACTGAAAGAACTGTATGCAAGCCAGACCAGGAAGATGTGAGATGAGTTTATAGGAAACAGACCCTGTTCACTTAGACTTCCTTAAACAAAGTTTGCTGACTGGGGTCACAGACCAATGAAGATAAAATAATGATAACAAAATAAATATTTCTGCTTGATCTCCATTGCTTACATATTCCTGCTATGTAAAAAATGTAATGAAACAGTCTTTCATCTTTGTTTACGTTCATAAGCTAATGCTTTGCCTTTTTTTTTTTTTTTTAAGAAAAGATTTGCATCCCATGTAAAACATTAGCAAAAACTTAATTCCACTGGTGTGATGGTAGGGCTGTACTGCCTGGGTTGCCCTCTCAGAAACTTTCCTGCCCCAGACTTCATAAACTGTCCTATGTTCTCTGCAACTTTCTCCCTTCCAAACCTTTTCTATTCATTGCAACATGGAGGTCGCGTATGGTGAAATGAATTGTCAGTATGGCAGAGTTGGTGGAGGCAGCAGGGATGTCACACCTGGGTCAGTGGCAGTGCTTGCTTTGGCCACATAGGGATGCCACCAAGTGTCCCTCACCGTGGTGTCTTACTTAGGCCTACTTTTGCCATAGCCCCTCCCTCCTGATGGCTTGGGGTTCACTGCCTCAGCTTGTGTGGTGGCTGCTACTGCTGCATGGCCCCGTGTTTCTCTCATTATCTCTTTCTTCCACTCTGGGAAAAACAGGGATCCACTCCTGTGTCCTGGAAGGCTGAGGGAACAGATGTAGGACCAGAGCCCTGGTTGTGTGCTTCTGCCTCCAGGCTCTTGTAACTGGGATTAGCCCCAGAAGGCAAGCTGCTCTGACAGGTCCAGACATTCAAGTAAGTGTCCTTCCTTCCCTTTCCATTCTCACTCTAGCTCCAAGACTTAGTTCTTCCTGCTGCAGCTTTCACAGCTTTCGCAGGTGTCAGTCAGAGTATTGGGTCTGTGTGAGAATAATTCCTTTAGACTGACATTTTTCCTTGAGGAGGGAAGCAAGAGAAGGTAAAATATATATTGAAAAATGTGTAGCATAGCCAGATCTGAATGGAATTTCACGAGATAAAGAAATAAATGGAATTTCATGAGATAAAAGACAATTCTCTGTCTGAATTTTGAAAGTTTGCTGCAAACAGTTTAATATGAGTTTTTCAGAAAAAAATCACAAGAATCCTAATTGAAGGAAAATGCTAGACAGTCTAATTATAAGAGAGCCTACCAGTTCATCCTGATTTTATGCTTTATCGGTTGTAAAGTAACTCATTTCTGTGAGACTAGACACAAAGTTTCCTAAAATAAACTAACATAGAGGTTTGCCCTACTTTTCATTGACATTATATTTTACAGTGAAAGAAGATAGGCCGTAAATTATTACAAAATCCATCTAAAATGACGTCTAGTTTTGTAAACAATGTGAAGCATCATAGAGCGCTCTTGAATGGGTTTCTGCTTCAGTGTGAGAACCCACTGCTCAGTTTCATTTTCTATAGGTCAAGAATTGCCTGTTGGGTCAATGTTGCCAATATTCCTTAATTCAAACCCAGGATCAAGAAATTTTGCCCAGAAGAAGTTTTATCCTTTGTATTTTTGTTTCAAACTTTTATTCTTCAGAAAGTTAATAGTACTAATCAGTAAACTAATTAGTACTAATCAGTACTAATCACTAAAATTAGTGCTATTGAAAAGTAAAGCAAAATATAAGTCTGAATTATGGCAACAGCTAAGTGGCCAGTATCATATTGATAGATGTTTTGATCAGAAGAAAAGGTCTTTTCACTCTGCAAAACATTTCAACAGACTGATCGTGGTTCATCTGACTGTCTTAAAATTCTGCAGAAATCAGATATAAAGGTCTCTAGTTGTGGCATGGTGAGAATAGAAAGTGAGGAAGGGGGATGCTTCTTCCCTTGGACAAAAGTACAAATGGACTTGAGAGGGACATTTCTCAGAGGATAGAACATGCTGCATGTCAAGAAAAAAGTGAGCAGCAATAGCAGAAAAGCAGTGATCAAGGCAGGAACACTTTCTTCTGCAAAGTGGCGGTGCACTTTGTTCTCTGGCAGAGAATCTCTTTCAGAGGTCTGGAGCAGTGAATCCTCCAAGGCACAGTTTGCATGCTTGCATGTGACTGAAAGGAAATAGGCTGTACTCAATAAAGAGGTAGAAAAGAAGGAAAGTTTCTTGTCAGCCCTCAAGTGTTAAGCAGTTAGAGCAGGAGAATTATTTCTAAGCTGAATTGTTTAACATAGTCTTTGAGGACTGGAGAGGAAGCAGAAGAAAAGTATGCTGTCACCAAACTCTGAGCTCCTTCATGCACCATGGGAATGAGGGGATTTCAGGAATTGGTGATGAAGCTGCCTGGGGAGGCGGCATATGTACAGTAGATTTTCATATTTAGTGCTAACATACACTCAATCGTTAGAGAACAATAAAAGTGCCCGTGCCATATATTTATTTGAGTTTCAAGCAAAGTATTTTATATTCATCTGCTTAGTATTTTTTCTGCAGTCTATAAGGCAGCCAAAACTAGTGATAATGCAAGTAAAACAGAAAGGTTCCTAAAGTAAAATTTATTTGTTTTTCATCCCCCATGAAATATAACTCACCACATCCAAAAAATGAAAAACAGTGACAGATCTGTTCTCCCCTTTCTGTAACTCCACTTAGCAGCAGCAAGATTAACACACACCCACTAACTCTCTGAAAGCCTGCCTTCTGCACATTAAGAGTGTCCTAAATATTAGGTAAGTGGATGCATGGATCATTCGGAAGTTGCATTTTTTAGCTTTTTACCCTTAACATTTCTAGTATGTTTTTTGATTGTTGTCAGAAATTTCCCTATATGGCTGTAGCCACCATGTTTAATTTTCTCTAAAGTAGATGAGGGTAATGTTCTAGTAGGGGGAGAGAGGGAAGCTGCAAATGTGTTGCACCGAGGTACTACTCCAAACGTTGCTCATGGAGGACAGTAAAAATCATTGAGCCCCTTCTAGTAAACATGCCTCTTTTCAAAGATCAAAATGAAACACGATGATGGCTGTAAAATTAATTTAATTTATTTGAAGAGCTTTAGTGTCCATCAGGAAAAGGTTCAGCAGAAGTTAAAAGTATTATCATTATTGATTTTTCACTCTGGTAATTTTGGACCACACACACTTAAAAATAAAGATGAAATCAAAATAAGAATGTGTTGCAAATTTATACAATAATTTTACTTTAAATTTTAGTATTTAGGGTTCATCTCATATTGGACCAGGAAAGAAGAGAGAATTAAAAAATTGTATTAACTTTTTACTACTAAATTTTGCCTCTGAAAGCAGATAATTTTTTGGCCTGGCTCTGTGTGTTATTTTCCATTTTGCTCAGCCTCCCACACACTAATGGCTTGTGCATGGAATTTCATATAGTCTGTGAATATATGTTCTTTTTAAGCAGAGTCTCCACAGAGGTGGAAAATGTGAATGTCAAATGAAGCTTGCCATTCCTAAAAGAAGGTTAAAGATCTAGGACTGTGTACAATTCTATCCTGAAAGTCAGTTTTTCAAGACATAATTTATGGAGGTTCAGTTGCCCAGGCATAATTCTGCATTTCTTTCAAGACGAATACTTTTATACCTTCAGGCATGTGATTTGTCAAGGCAGCTTTGTGGCCTGGTGGGCAATCAGAATTTGCCTTAGTGGACTGAAATGACCCAGAACAAACTCACTACTTAATCTTCTTTATTGCTGAAATCAATAACCAGATCCATGCTAAGTGCTGACAGTTCTTATGTAGGGAGTGAAAAGTAGAAGTGTCTGCTCCTTGAACTTCCAACGTTTTATGAGCCAGAGGTTCTGTTTTCTTCTTTGACAATGAACTTGTTAATTTTGTTTTATAATTCATAAATTAATATGAGATATTTTCTTTGTGCTAATATACACATGCAATGACACAAGATTAATATATCTCAAATGCCATCATCCAGAATGATGCTTAATGCAGCAGTCAGTGAAAATTCCCCACACAGAAACCCAAGTAGGGACAGTGGCCTCTGGCAGAGCCAGGCACTCCAGGTGAGCAGCAAAGCTGTAGCCAACCATGCTGGCTCACAAGCCACCCTTCTGGAGAGCCCTGTCCTAAAAAAGAGTTTTCACCACGCTTTACACTAGAAGACCATGAATATATTCAGCAAGAGGGGTGTATGGTGGGGTTCAGGTTTTGTAATATATTTGAATGAGGAAATACAAAAAAGGCTTAAATTAGTTTTCCTTATTGTGTTGTTATATCTTAGGGGATAGGACTACATGACCTTTAAAGGCCCCTGGTTGAACCCAAGCTTACCTATGATTCTATGATTTATTTTTTTTTATTACTACACAACAACGGATTTACTCTGCAGTTTCATGCAACACTTGTAATTACAACTTGGCCTGAAGAGAATGAATAGCAACAATAAAAACAAGAGCCACTGAATGGGCCAAAGATACTCAGAAGACAAGTAGTTTATACATTTGGTAAATCTGGAAAAACCCTCAAGTTGTGCTCTATCTCTTTGGGAAACAGCCAGAATTCTGAACTCCACAGGTATCTGTGGATTAGAAAGAAAGAAAGTAACTCTGTGTGCAAAGCAACTAAAGGATATAATGTCATTTATACCCACTGAAATTATTATCATATGAGAGACACAGTTAAGAGAAGCATGTTGTAAAATTTTGGCTCTGGAGCTACTTGCTTGTCCGTGTGCCTGTTTATACCATTTTTGTTTACTCGATATTGGAAAGTAATCAGAAAAAAATGTTATACTGAATTATGAGTGCCATCAAGTTTTGTATGAAAAGTATTAAAACTTTAAACAAAACAGTCTTTTAAATTCCTGTCCTTCTGGTCCCACAGTCTTATCTTGTTTTACACTTTTGTTTAAACTGTTCCTTCCCTTTCTTTTTTTTTTATTTGGAGTTGATTCAATAACACAGTCTTTTTTTATTTCTTGCAGATGTTAAAATGATGAAACCCTCTTTCCCTCTGGAGCAGTGCACAGCAGCCATGACATCTCTGGTCATCTGTGGAAGGTACATTGCAGTCTGCTGCTGAACTGTTATGACATGTCTCTAGCAATCAGAAAGAAAAGCTGGGAAGAGCATGTGACCCAGTGGATGGGATTGGCTTCAGAGCCTGTGGAGTATAATACAGCATGTCGTCACGGACTTGTAGCTGATAACTTGCAGACAAGTATGGAAAAAGATGAAGTTTTGAACGTGGACCGGAAAGAAAAATGTGCTTCATTTCCAGAATGCTGCTATAGCGGAGAGGTAGCTGGCTTCCCTGAAAAGCAGCTGGGAAATGTTTCAAAGGAGGTGCATGAAAATGATAACCATGAGGACGAGGAACATTTTCTGGAGGCCAGCACAGAAACTCTAGTCCATGTGTCTGATGATGATGACTATTCTGCACTCAACCTGGATAGTGTTAATTACCACATCACTGCTGTAGGAAATGAACCCAAAGATGAAGGGCACAGCTTAAATGGAGCAGGCTCCTTAACGAAGATGGTACCAATAGCAGAGGGTAACAAAGCAGCTGAATCATCTGGAATAAGTGGAGATATAAGTGAGGAACCTGGCTGTGACACAGTTCCTAAGGAGCAGATAAAAAAAGATGTTTGTGGCAGTGTTGGCCAAAGCCTGGATCTTTGTAATTATGAAGTCTTAAATGAAGTAGTAGATGTAGAGAAAGAAAATTGTATCAATTCTCCAAATGTGAAAGAAGTTATTATGTCTGGGAAGCAGCTGCTTCATACTGCTGTAATTGCACAACAGCGCCGGAAATCTGATGCTTTCAAAGACGGGCTTGGAAAGTCTGAGTGCAATGTGGTAGAGAGTGGGATTTCTTCTGAATCATACACCAGTAGTGATGGACAGCTCTGTACAGCAGTGGAACCCAGCAACTGCCTTATGCAATCTTCTCCTTGCTCTTGCATCCCGGCAGTGGAAAATGGTCTGGATGAAAGTGGTTTCACAGAACCTCAAGTGGCCCCTGAAAACAAATGCCTTTCAAATGTCAGTTCAGCAGAAGACATTCCGAGTTTACATGTAAGGAATAATTTGACCACACACGAATATTCAGACAATCAAGTGAAACTGCGCAAAAGAAAGGTAGGATGCTTGTAGACTGCAGAGATTTTTTTCAAATATTTTCCCCCAATTTCTAATGATGGTGATACTGTGCCTAATTCTGTGGACAGAAAAGGAGATTGTTTTTTGAACTTGATGTATCAGGTTCAAACATTTTCAAGACACATATGACTAAACAACAACTAAATTTTAGGAGCTTTTTTTAAAATCTGAAAATGGCTGAGCTATGAATTTGGATGGTACCTTACATTCACTTTATGTATATTATTTTGTATATTTCATATTTGCTGTTAAGGATAAATGAGTACACGTGTTCTGCTGGTTTGGTTTTATTTTTGGTTTTCTGCTGCTATCATTATCTATTTCCTCTTAGGAAAACAGATTGTGTCCAGGGGTTTGGAAGCCTTATTGAAAAAGAGAGTACAAGGGAAAATTGCAACAAGATTTTTAAAGAGAAAAAAAGGAGTGGAAATATTTTGCAGTAGTTCTTTGGTTTTTAGCTCAGCCCCATGAGCATATGCTCTTGCAAAAACAAGTATTGCTGAGTCTGAAACAATATTTTGTAATTTTAAAGCAACCAGAGAATTTCACTGTCTTCACCGAGTAAGGAATGGTATCATTACAAAATTTTAATGGAGAGATTCCTTGTCAATAAAACTCCCACTGGCTTTAATGGAAGGAGATGTGCTGATTGTGGCAGTATGGAATTTGTCTTAAAGTCTGGCTTTCCCAGCTATGCTGCTTATTCTAGCTAATAACCAATTTGTAATTGTTTACTTCTCTCTGCCTTTTTTTATTTGACATCATCCAGCTTCTTTTGTCAGGGTTTTTTTATACATCTGCTTTCTTTTAATTGTGTGGGTTTCGTCTGTCAGCTACAGTGCCTCAGTAGCTGTTTCACTAAAGCACAAATTCACATATCTGAAGTTCTCTATGCCCACACAGCATCCTGAGCTGCTGGCTATTGCTTCCTTGTGTAGACCCTTTGGTAACAGTAACACTAGATAAACATGGTTAGAAGCTGTAAGCAACTTTTGCCAAAGGTTTCAGAGGCCCTCAAAGCCAGTCTTCCTTCGGTAGTTCATGCAATCAGGGTTAATGCAGTAACCATTCAACTATCTTGCAGTAAGAATATCTCAGAGTTACAACAAAGAAACAAAAACGTGACTACCAGTACCAGAAATGCTAATGAAAATGGTTCAAGTTTAAAAAAAGAAAATTAACCAAATGTACATCATAGTTGAGAAATAATTGACTATTATAACCATTTCTCAGCTGCTTTAGTTTGGCATCAAATTTTCTTTTTTTTTAAGTATAGTTATTGATATTGATGTGTACATTTCACATTATTAGCAAGATGAAGCATGCTATATTTTTTAATAGCTTTGATTTGATGCTAGTTTCTATGTATCTCCTTGGATCTTGTTTTGAGGTCACATACTCATCTTTTAAATGTACACTCATGGGAATAATATTTGAGAATGTATGCATGATTTGTGTTTGTGCCATTAAGTATTTTAAAAGACAGACTATAAAAATTCCACTGAGACTAATGGTGAAAAAAACTAAGAAAGGAGATGAGCATAAAAAGGAGTAAAACAAGAAGTTTCTCCAAGGAAGTTTGAGCATTACATGGCCGCAGCAACTGCAAAGTTGTGTGTAATTTAGAAGGGGTTGGAGTCTGTAAAGCTGAAGGAGACCTCATTCCACTTTGGTTAAAGAAATCTTTGCCAACCACTGTAGCATGAATGGCAAAAGGGAAAAGACATGATCTGCTATTGTTTGTGGTATTATTTATCTCTAAGTTCACAGGACACTTCTACAAACAACATTCCTGCATAAGGGATTTTATCACTTATATCTAACCATGCACTATTTTACAAAAGCTTGTCTGTGTTGGTAATAGTGTGCAATGAAAAATGTGCCTGTGTTTACAAACTTCCCCTGAAAGTCACTTTTGTAATTTTTAGAAAACATTAGAAAAACTGCAGGCTTGAAACTGAATCCATCCATAAAAGCCAAGTATTTGCTTTGCAGTGACAGGAAGACTTAAGGGATTGGGAATGGTGTATAAAACCTTTTCTCTCAAGGTCAGCAGTTCAAACAGTGCAGTTAAGGCCTAAAACACACCGTCTGATTAATGCTCAGTGTCAATCCTAGTTGCACATAATCATGTGCCCATAAAGATCAGAATATGGGAAAAGGCACATGGAGATGAATTACTAGAGGTATTTGGGCACCCAAATCTTGAGGTAGAGCCTTGGGTGATCATAGAAAGGTGCTAATCTTCAGGCACTTTCATGACAGTTAAAACTTAGGACCTTTGAGTAGACACCATTCTGCTCTTGCTGGTACTAAATTCTTTTGCAAATCTGTTCCTTGTTAACATATTTTAAACTGTTTCTAATTGTGGCAATAGAGCATGACCCTCCCTCTTATCTTTAGATTGGCTGTCTTCAAACTGGAGCTGAGGTAAGAGGCAGTGCAGATCTGATATGCTTGCTCTGCAGATGGATGCAGGTTCGAGGGCTTAAGGGCTTAAAGTTTAGCATCTTTGGCCAGCACTAACTCCATTGCAGTAAATTGCTTTAGTCATGATGGATGTACTGACACTGAAGATGCTTTTTGCAAACACGTCCAGCTGTTGCAGCATTCTTTGCTCCCTCAAGTCACAAGGGTTCAAATGGTCGAAGCACAGCATCCCTCTTCTCCGTCGCTTTCTCAGAAAGACTTCCTAAGGCTCGGAAATAGGAAGGACCTGAATTTAATTGTGAGAAGTTAATGATATTAGGTCTAATTGAAAAATACACAATAATCAAGCTTTCCTGTTTTTGTGTTGACTGATAATCAATTCAGTACATCCACAACATGAAGGTTATGGTCATTCATGGTTCAGAGTAGCAGAAACATAAATGGATTAACTATATGTGGATACACAAACCCTTCTGTTTGCTTTCCTGGGTTAAATAAATTTAGTTTTTAAAATAGTCACTTCACTTGAGAATTGTGTATGGAATAATCTTTTGAACTAAAGAGCAAACTGTAATGCTTGGGGTATCAAAACAGGTCATGTATGTTCATGTATATAAAGCAACAGAGCTTTTAGCGAACAATATTATACAAAACCGTAAGAGCAAAAACTATTGAGAGAAAACCAACAAAAGGAGACTATTTAGTTATTATGCACTGATTTTTAAATGGAAGAAAATGGCCATTATCTCATACAGAATCAGTCAAGTTGTTGCATGTGCTCCATTTTGTATTTTCTCCAAGCTGCTCATCTCATCAAGCTTAGGCAAAGACAGGAAAATCCCTGCTGGGGCATATTGAGAAGGTGCACAAATGCAGCAGAACTCTAACAAATTAATTTCAGTTCTTTTTCAGCACAAAAAGGAGATACTTTATTCAGCATCAGGATAAAAAGGTGGGTTGAGGCGTATAGTTTCGCAGTAAGTTCTCCCCACTCACTTCCCAAACACAATCATAGCTGTACTGTTGCAGCCAATGATAATCAGCATTTTGTAAATGCAATTTTTAAAACAAGGCTCAGACAGCTCTTTTAAATGATGAATCAGTTAAGAAGCAGAAAGTCAACATTGTGAAGTGTGGCTCTAAATAGTTTGAGTAAAAATCCATGAAGTTTAAAAAAAAAGTGAAACATCAACAAACTCCACTTACGAAACAAATTTTGGCTTGTTCTGTATATTTCATTGTTCTTCCACCATCCTTCCCTCCTAGATTTTATTCCTAGAGATCATTCAATTTAAATGGGAAGAAAACAGCTACAGAAACAACTGTGACTGTTCATCTCTCTGCTGCTGGACAATGTTAATTCCTCATGGTGGTCTGCTTAGAAGCTTTCCAGTTTCAAATAGTTGATGTTATCTCAAAGTCATTCCTGCAAGGCCAAAGAATATAACAGTCAGGGCTATTCCTAATGCTCATTATTATCGCAACTATTTTAACCCAGATTTCTAGATCAAATACTGTGTGATTTGCAAAGGATGCTTAAAGACACAGCTAATGTCAGCATAACGGCTGCTGCCAGTGTCAATAAAATGAAAATTTATTTAAGAATAAGATTATCAAAAGACTGGCAGTAAATGTCAAAAGAAACATGTATAGAAGGTTACCTGGAATGACACGCCTTTGGAACAGTACCTTTTCCCCACAGGAAGGCTGTGAGTTTTCAAAACGTGTTTTACATTTCCTGTACTGTTGTAATAAATTTTATTTCTTTATTTCAACAATTATAATTATACTAATGTGAGAAAGCAAAAAAATTACGTGCTTGAATTCAGACTTTTCCATCCATATTTGCTTTTTGAGTATTATGCATGTCTGTGAGATGTGAAGGCTGACTCTCATCCATGAAGACCAGAATTAAATTTTGTTTCACAACGCTAAGACTATGATTTTTAGGGCAAGTTAGAAAGTTAGGCTCTTCCAGGAGCTTCCATTTGTATCACCACGTAAGTTAATTTCACAGGAAACTTACAGAGCTTTGCTTGCTGGCTCATGCTAGGGTACCTGGGAGAGGTAGTAGGAAAGCTTCACAAAAAAACCGCTAGAAGTACCTGTTTTACTGAAATTGTTTCTTTGAAGCTCTTTCTGTGCCATCTCTTCCATTCACATTGCATGATCCTTTTAAACTGAGCACTTAAAAGTAATATGAGCTTGTTGTGAATAATAATATCAAACAGTGAAGATATTTTTCTTACTTTATTGCTGTTAGTATACCAGAGTTTCCAGTCCTGTCACGAGTATGTCTTTTTGAAGTCTTAATCTCTCTTTTCCTCAATTTTGTCTTTTTTGAATTGTGATAATTTAATGATCCATTCCTTTTTACAGTTTTTTAAAATTAAGCTTTAAAGACTCTTACAGGTTTTTTTTTATTTCTATTTTATAGAAGCTGGTTTCATAGAGATCCTTTCTGAATTATTGCTACATAAGTAGTAGGATGTGGGCTTGTTAGGGTTGCATAGCAACAATAACTTGGACAGGTCAGCATAGGAAAAAAGCATAGAAAATAAAAGCACAAATGAAAACAATAGGAATGGGCAGGGAATCTTAATTAAAAATGGAAATGTGCATTTTTTTGTATTCTGATTTTGCAACAGAGAATTAAATTTACCTTTTTCTGAGATGCAGTCTGCAAATGTGTCAGTCAGAGGAAGATGACAGCTTTAAAAGTTGGTGATTTTCCAAGTCAATTATCTTATTCCTTTGCAAAATATGATAAATAAATGTGGTCGTTTCTCACAGTTTGTTTTCCCATTAAGTATTTTGAAAACTAATCTTCTTGCAAATATTCTAGTGGAGGAATCCAACAACCAGGGAAGAAATCTGCCCTCTAAAATCATAATGATCATTAGAAATTCTGAATGTGTGGAGAGTAATGAATGTTGTTTGGATAGTTGTAGAAGACCAAGGCTTCTGTGCTTCATTATGGTCATTGAAGACCAACTCCCATCTGCTTAAATCTAGACAGTAATAAAGCATTAATGGATGTCAGTGGAACTACTGTGTTCTTAGAGTGTGCTGAAGTGCCTTGCTGAACTTAGGTGTTACAATAATTTGTAACTTTAGAGACTATAGAAGCATTATCACAGTAAAATTACTGTCAAGTCACGTGGTTCTCTAACTATATTTCCTGTACAATTCAGACCTGCACTTACGCCAGAGTAGTTTCATTTTCATATACAGTGATAAATAATATAATCTTGGCATCTAGAAAATTATTTTCTTAGTCTTGTAAAGGACAATGGCAAATGCAAATATTGGAAATATGATAACCTCTTTTTAAAGATGATCTTTCAAATTGCGGAAATTTATTTTATCGGGTGTGAAATTTGGATTTGTTTTTGTTCCATTTCTGAATCTCTTACAATTTTCAAACTTTATATAGGTTGTTTTAAAGATTCTCAAATTTTCTAAAGGTTTTAGAGAAGAGCATGGATCTCTTTATCCAAACTCATAATGTGAATATGAACTACATCAAAAATTGTTGAGAGATCTTAAGCACAACGGCTTTTTGAAAGGTTAACTCCTACCCAAAATTCAGAGCTACAGTGTGTAGTATTAGTACAGTGGGCAATTATTACTGAAATCCACAGTTGCTTCACCACAAGGAATTTGCTGCATTTGCACATTGCTATTAAATGGTCATGGTTTTGAAGGCATTGGGAAGAATCTGGCAAGAGATGCAAGTGAAGCAAAACAAATAGTATGATTTCTTTTAAAAAAAAACTCAAACCCTCTTGGCTGTCACAAATATTTGTTTCTCTTTTCTGAAAACGTGTTGAAAACGTGCTTTCTAAATTTACCATTTAATAATGAAAATGTGGTTCAAAAATATAAATGGACTGAAACAGTTGGATTTACATTTTTTAAATTATGTGTATTATCTATGGTAATTAGTAGAAAGTGGTGATCCTATTATTGTGGTTACATGACCATGGATTTTCTCTATTACTCTCACAAAAATACGTATCATAGATATTATGTCCATCTGGGAAGCTAAAGAATGCTTTCCCACAGACTTCCTTTATGTTTGGACTGAAGTATGATGTATTTCAAACAAAGTGAAAACTATTTAAAACAACTTCAGAACAGGATGGGATGATTGCCAGGCCATTACACTATAACCTTTATGCAAATTTTACTTTGACACATTTTTGTGACAGTGTTCAGCAATAAATTTTCAAGGCTGACAGTGTTGTCTAGACTGCAAACCAAGAGACTGTTGCACATCAAGTTATGCTTGGAGCTGAGCTACCTAAAATGGTCATGAAAGTATTTGTATCTGTAAGTAGTTCGTAGTCACACACTGCTGCTTCACCAAAATCATATACATGCTTCTAGGGACCAGTCTAGAGTTTCATGCAGTGTGTACCCAGAGATTTCTAATTTTGTCCAGCTCTGCAATACTGATTGGAAGAAAATTTCTAAAACATTTTTCATTTTGTTTTTGAAATGAAACTCCTTACTGGCCGATTATTTACTGTTTGCAGTCTATAAATTGTCAGTGGTAGGTCATGTTAAATGGACCAATGACCACTAGCTAAAATGACACCAGATTTTTAATTAACACCAAACTTTTGAGGGACGTGGTCTTGGAAGGAATGAGTAGTATGTAAAACATTTAACAAATGGGAAGTGGAGTTAAGACATTTGAACAAAACACCCTGGATTACATGACATCACTGACCACAGGACAGTTAAAGAAAAAATTTTTAAAAAGGAATTTGCTTCCTAGAGTTGTTCCTCTGGTGCTTTCACAAGCATAATGTTCACTTGGAATTGACCTTCAAGTGAAAACAGAGAGGTCCAAGAGGCACATTGAGATACAGCTTCCATCCAAAAACAGTACTTACGGCATTAATCAGAAAAGTCAGTATTAGAGCATTGTTGCCTATATTAAAGAGCCTTTGAAGCCACAGCTATGGCAGAGCAGCTTTTTGAGCACAACTGTCTGCTACAGACATGACCTGTGCTAAAAGCAGTTGTTTTTTTAGCGGTGCTGCGTCAAAGAAGGAGACAGAGAAGAACAGCCTACCGTGGCCAGCTCTGGGAGCTGAGGATTTACAGCAATGTAGTCTTTGCCACCGCTATCAAGGAGTACTTGACCATAGAATTTTGGTGGTGGGCTAGTCCACAGGTACCTGACCAATTCCCCTGCGATAGTTAAAAGCAAACAAGCAAAGAGAGCCACCCTCGTGAGCTGAACTGCAGCAAGGTGGGTGCCATCTGCAGTGTTTATCATGGGGTTTTTCTGTGGTGTTTTATTTTGGTTGGTTGGTTGGTTTTTTTTTTGCTTCCCATCAGAATGGTAGATACCATTGAAACACCTAAAAATGTGTTGCTCACGCTTATCTCCTTTTACTGCTCTGTCTCAAAGGCGACATAAGAGGTTTGTAAAGGCAAGGAGGTTTATGCCACAGCTAATACACAGGGTTTATTGAATATGGCTTTACAAAATGAAACAATACTGCTTCTGCTGCCAAAAACTATTCCAAGCTCCAGAGGATATGGCCAAAAATGGTTATGAATTCCAATTTAGAGGGATATTCTTCCTCCTTAGAAAAAAAATCTAGGCAGCAATACATGCGTGAGCATCTGTGCGCGCTGAGGTAAATGTGTGGCAAATGTATACCAGATCCTTGCTGCTTTTCATAACTCTGTCACAGCTGATGTCTAAAGCTCTTACAACAGTGGAATATAAGAACTTGGCTTATGCACACAATGCTAATGAGAAATTGGCTCACTGTAACATGAGGATGTCCATCAATAATGTGCCATATTCAGCAATTACTTCCACATCTTAAGTTTCACACTTTCTTTGCAGTCTCATCTTCCATAAGACTTAGAATAGCAAATGTAGTATGTAGAGTATTTATGTTAAACAAAAGTTTATTTATCCTTTTCTGTAAATTGCCTCCTTCCTAAACCTTTTTTTCACACAGCAGATCCAATTAAACAAAGGTTTCTGTTTGAATATCCTGAATGTTTTGGTAAAGTGTTATCTCATATACCCATCCAAAAAATGCTGATTCTATTCTTGCATGCTATGTTTTAATCTCTTAGATGGTATCCTCAAACTTCTTAAAAAAAGATGGTTTGCAAATACTACTAATCATTGATATGTGATGCATGGCTGTTTGATATGAAAGCATGAAGAAATTCAGCAGTGCTTAAGCTCATGGCTTGTGTTGCATGCAATTTTAGCTTCAAAATATTTTAAAAGCTGACACCTTTATTAGACTGAAAATCAAAAAACATGGCCACAAGCCAAAATTTGGTAATCTAAATCAAACTACTTTCCTACATCCAGATTCCCTGAAAAATACTTTTCTTCTGATAAAAGCCAAATTGTGTTTATCTAACACAGATCTAGTAGTGATTCTATGTGCATATTACACCTCAATACATCTACTGAATTTTTTCCAGCATGTTAAACTCACCTCTTTACAAATACTCTCTACTGCTTCGTAGATGATGACAAGATGATGTGGTAAATGAACATTGTCCTGTTTAGGCTTTTTAAAGGAAGCGAAATTGCCAGAGAGTAAAGAAGAGAAGAGGTCTCTCAAGACCTGTCTTTTTTCCACTATCTTAGAGGTGAAATAAGACTAGAAAATAAAGAGGTGAAAATCAATATTTTCTATGTGAAGTGATAATTCAGCTCTTAATTGCACAAAGCTTTCTCAGCTCATGAAAACGACTCCCAGTTGACCACTCTGTTTCCAGGTCTTTCTCAATATTACTAGTATCAAAGATAATCTGGGGAGAAGTTATTCTATATTAGTACCTTGAGTGATATTCTTTTGGGTAACTCTTCTGCAGGACTCACAATTTATCACATTTCACAAACATTTTATTAGGCTTTTAGAAATGTTGTGTTTTAATTTTATTGTAGTTTCTTTTGCAAGATATGTTTTAAATCAATGGATTGTGCGTTTGCAGACTGAAGCCTATGAATAGTTATGACAGTGGGGAAACCAGCTTTAAGCAGATTCAGAAGAAATACATATATGGCTGAATTTTGCTCTCTTGGGAATAGTAATAGTAACAGTAGCCTTAGATTAGAATGTCCATAATTTTTTTCTCTAGGTCATCCATACTCTCTGTCAGACACAAAAACATCCTTTTTCATTCAGAGTCTTCTAGTCAGGGTGTTAAGAACATTGATTCTTCCCTCTACCCTTGCCTTTTCACAAATTTGTTGTTTGGGGTTTTTTTCTTACTTCATGTACTAAGCTGTGTGCAATATTAAGAATTTTTGCCATTTGGAGCTTATGTACGCATAAGGGAAAGATTACTTGGTGACATGAGAATAAGGCGCATTTTATTCCTTCCAAGTATCATCTTTTTGCAGGGTTTGATTTCAAGGCAGCAGACAAGCAGAGCTGTGCAGTCACATGAAGAGATTAGAAAGGGAATATTAAGTTTTTGGTGAAATGGGGGAGCGACTTGCATGACTGCTCCACTTTGGTATGAGGGGAGAGAGGTCCCAAACACTCTCAAATGCTAGTCCTGTAGTAGTGGTAGTAGTTCCTAGACCTCTTGTCCAGCATTCATTTCTATAGTTGCCTAAAATGTGTACTCAAACCTAACTATTACGTGTTTTTTTCACAGCTTCCTTAGTGGGTAGAGTCTGCAGTGACTTTGTTCCTGATTCTGGTCTCCCTCTCTCAGTCCTTTCCGTTATGCTTAGTCCATGGAGGACAAGCTCTCCTGTGTCAACAGCATTGCCTCATGAAGCATAATAACGACAGCTTAAATGGCAGCACTGTTAGTCACCAATGATTGTCTTAGGGTTGAAATAGAAATTTCTTACTTTTTAGCCACTCTGTTCAGAGGGAATGTTTACCAGCAGCAATGTATAATTGTGGCGCTTTGATCTTTGCTTTGAAATGTCTTTTTGAGTGTAAAGAAAACTCATCTGCGCTGAGAACAACATTATAAGCTTTTTCTGGATTTAGACCAGGAGTCTGAAGGTGAAAGGACACTTCTCCAGCTCTCTCAACAAGTCCTTGGGAAAGTTAAAAATAAGTCTTGCTGAAAAAAAATTGGCACTTGTTATTTGAGAAAATTTCTTTATTCCAGGAACTGCCTCATGTAGCAGAAATTTATTTACCATCTGTGTAGACTTGAAAAATTTTCCATCTTACCAGATACGCAACTGAAATAGCAACAGATTTTCCATCCCAATGGTTTCCACCAACCTCTGTTTTAAGGGAGTGTTGTAAAAACTTATGAATTTTTTTTGCTCTCCAAAGAGGGGTAGCTCAATTAATAGACCATCTGTCAAACTCTGAGTTCTGATTGTGACCCCTAATAATGTGACCTTACTGTTGCTAAAGCATGTCACTTTGGGGACGGTAAGGAGAAGTTCACAGGCCTAACAGCTGAAAATATATTGGGTTTTTTAATTATAGCTCCATTTTTAATTAGTATTACACTACTGACTTAAATAAAAAAGGTAGTCACTTGAGAAATTTATTCACTTTGAGTACAGATGTACTTCCTTAATTTCACAGCTCTGCAACTGCAGGGGGAGAAAAAAAAGTTTAAAATAAAGGTCCCACCACCAAAAATATCCCCACTGATTCTTGAAGTAACTTTAGTCCTTTAAAATATGAAGCAACCTGTCTGTAAATCTGAATACCACTTCTGAGTATTCATATGAATACACAGGCCAGAAATCAATACAAAAAATCTTGGGAGACAGAAAAAGAGAAAAGAGTTCAGGAACAGATGTCAGAGTACACAAGCTTAACTTTTGCTTGTTGCTTCTGCATTGATTTCTTTCTTTCATCTGCTCTGTGGATACATTTTACTTTTGTTTTTATGCACATCAAGAATTCTCAAGAACTATGGGGGCTGATTCTTATTTGATGCTTAGATGGATTTTTTGATCCCATTTAACAAAATAATATTTGTGTGATTAGCAATCTTAGTGTGCAAGGCAGTTGTCAAAAAGTTTCCTCTCAATTCAGAAGTCTGATTTGCTGAAAAAATGAAAAAACCCTATCTGCCATTCTTATTATATTTGGAGGGCAGTTCTGCCTTATCTATTTTTACCTGCCACTGTGTTCAGGATATTGGACTGAAAGGGCTTGATCCTAAATAGGCCTATCAAAGATGTTTTTGCTTTCATAATTCTGAGTCTTTGAACTAGCAAAATTTTATGATATGTGATATTTTTTTAACTAAAAGTCTTATTGAATCCTTTAATCTGGCAATTCAGATCTGTATTTTAAAGTTATTCTATTTTTGGCTGTCTGTATAACTTTTCTATTTGACTGCATATGGTAAGGTAAGATGTTGTTTCAGCAAAATCATATAATTGTGAAAATGAATGGGTAAAAGTTTTAAGCCCTTCTATATTCTTTCTTGCTGCTGCTAAATTACCTACAATCCCAAAATGAGGAAACTACAAGTTATATTACCAGCATTCAACTGAATGTTTTTCAACAATCCTAACTTTAAAATGTAAGTTGCAGTTGCCAGGGAACAGAAGGTTTAAGATAGGTTTGTGCTCGGGGGTTAAGGTACATATGCACTGCCATGTTTTAGTTTGGGCCAGAAGCATTCTTTTGAATGGACTTTGCTGAGTGACATGACGTAAAGCATGAGAGGTGAATGATATTAGATGGTGAGATTCAGTGTGTGCTCTTTGACTTGATAGCTGCAGGGCAGATTTGATAGATCTAATGCTATCAAACATATCATTTCTATCTAATGATAGAAAAATTATATTTCAGAATTACCAATGGTCAGGGGAAATTTTTCACACATTAGGAAAAAAAATGGACCTTGTAGGGTAGCAGATTCATATCTACACAGTGCAAGATATATGAACTGAAAGACATAGTCATAGGATTTTGCATTCCCATCACATGCAGTATGAAAATGTCCAACTCTGTCCTCCACCCCAAACAAACTGGTTGCAAGATACATAACTGTTATGACTTTGAGAGAAATGACTACAAAAAAAATCTTCTGAAGATAGATTTTTAGAATAGTTCAGTACTTCACAGTTTCCTTTTGGGTGAATTTGATTAATATTCCCTGCTAGAAGAATATAGATTCCTATTTATGGAATATAGATTTTGCTCCTAAACAAACTAGGAAGTCTCTTGAGATTTTTATAGGTTGTGCTTTATCTGTCTGAAATATATCAGATCCAATATAAAACTAGTGAAGAATATTTTCCCCCTGTAATTGTGCTTTCTAGTTCTCTCACTAATTCCCAGTAGCCCTGTGATAATGTGTTCATTCTGTTGGCCAGCTGTTCAGCTCTCTATGAATGCATCCTCCTGATGTGCATTTCCCAGCATTTTACAAGTCAGTGTCCTTTTCCACATCAATATAAAACTTTTTTGAAAGCAAATCTATGTACCGCTGGGAATCTAGCCAGGGATCTAATGTAAACATAATCAAACTCAGTGAGGAGTGAAGAAATAGATATTGCACAGTATAAGCACTAAAATGGTTTTAATGTGTGTTTGAAATAGAAGTAGAGAGAAGATTGTCTTTTGTACTAGGGTTTTGGGTTGTTTGGTTTTTGTTGGGGTTCTTTTTTGTCTCTGACACAATTAGCTTTATTTTGCTCTTACTGCCTGTAGTAGAAAGGAACTCTGGCTCCCTTCTCTAGGCCCTTGGTAGTAGGACCCAATAGTAAAGCAAATAATATCCCTCACCATTGCCATTGATATTAACTTCAGTCTTTGGTAAAGACAGAGTTGTGTGCCTCAAAGGTAAAGTTTGTCTGTACAGGGGGAGTAGAAAATGTACAAGCAGAGTGCAACAGAAAGAGCTGATTTGTTCCCTCTTGGAACACGTTCTTCACCAGAAATGGCTAGTGGATTAGTAAAGACCAAGTGTTAAGAGAGCTGAAAATAGGGATAGTTTTCTTCCTGGTACTGTCCCTGATTTTTCAAGACAAAAGAGAAATTTAGTAGCTAGAAATTCTTGTACTCTCTGGTCATCCCAAGGCATCTGGGGGTATGTTGTGTGGGGCTGTGTTAGTCAAAAATGCAAAGGAAATGTTTGTCTACAATGTGTTTTAGGAATCTTTATTTGTTTATTGTGAAGCCTAACATTTCATTCATTGGTATACAGCACTTGGATTCAATTTGAAATTTAATTCCCTACAGACCGGGAAAAAACTGTTGAGCGTGGGACTCTGTAACAGTGTAGTGTAGTTTATAGTGGGTATTTTGGATTTGGGCCATTTGTCTAATTTGGATTGCTCTTTCTTATTTAACATCAACTGGGATTTGCACCCAGGCCACAGTTTCGGCAGGCAGAGAAAATGTGGACTGTGACTTAACCCAGTAATGTATGAGGAGGCTCTGTCTCAAGAGGAATCTATGGCATCTACTTGGTAACATTGTTGTACATTCTCTGCTTGAGTGGTTCCCATTACTCCATGACAAATAGCAAGATTTGTCTTTTCTACCATGACCAAAGCATAAAATTTTACCTTTCTCTGTGAGTCCCCATGTTGAATGCACATGTATTTTGTGGCAGCGGTTTTTTGATCATTTTTGGCAGTATGTGGAACAGTTGTTTTGTGATTATATCACTTCACGTGTTCTGTAGGGAAATAAAATAAGTACTCATTTGTTCTAGTTCATTCTGTCATTTATAAATGATCTCCATCTGTGTATTATTTGTGTTTTAAAAGGCAGCATAAGAATTGCAAGAAGTAATCTTTGTAGAAGCTTTTTGTTAAAAACAGTATATAATATTTATCACATAATCTCCAGTTAACACCCTGAAAGTTTTTGATGTGTTGCTTAGGGACTATAACCAAAATTTAGCAGTCTGGGAGAAGAGTTCCTGATATCAACATCGGTGCAAACATGAATAATTAAAACCAGAGGATTTACATATTCTCAGTCAAAGGCAGAGCTGGTGTTAGGACTAGGCAGTTCCTTAAATCCCAATATTCAATAAACTTTGAGAACATAGCATTCAGGCAAAATGATTATTTTATTATTATGCATATTTTCAATAGTCAGTAGAATAATATTAAATATGTAACTTATAAAAGGAATATCTTGTTTGAAATAATATCATCTACAGAAACTATCAGAAAGACAGTAGAAAGAGAGTTTGGATGTGTTCTGGAGATTTTTTGCAAGCTTAAGCCTACTGACTGGCCTTTTGCAACCAGAACCTTAGGTCCTGAACCTGGGTCAGGGCAATCACAAGAACAAATACAGGCTGGGCAGAGAATGGATCAAGACCAGCCCTGAGGAGAAGGACTTGGGAGTGTTGGTGGATAAGAAGCTCAACATGAGCCAACAATGTGCATTTGCAGCCCAGAAAGCCAACTGTGTCCTGGGCTGCACCAAAAGAAGTGTGACCAGCAGGTCAAGGAAGGAGATTCTCCCTCTCTACTCCACTCCCGTGAGATGTCCACCTGGAGTACTGCATCCAGCTCTGGATGCAACATAAATACTCCCAGTACTCCCCCACATAAGAAGGACGTGGACCCACTGGAGCATGTCCAGAGGAAGCCAAGAAAATTCTCAAAGGGCTGAAACACAGACTGAGGGAGCTGGGGTTGTTCAGCCTGGAGAAGGCACTGTGGAGACCCAGTATCATCCTTCCAGTACTTGAAGGGGATGTACAGGGAAGATGGAGAGAGATATTTTACAAGAACATGTAATGGTAGTGCAAGGGGAGTGGATTTAAATTGAAAGAGTTTAGTTTGGATATTAGGAAGAAATTCTTTAACATAAGGGTGATGAGGTACTGGAACAGGTTGCCCAGAGAGGCTGTGGACTCCCCGTCCCTGGAGGTGTTCGAGGTCAGGTTGGATGTGGCTTTAAACAGCCTGTTCTAGTGGAAGCTGTCCCTGCCCATACCAAGGGAGTTGGAACTAGGTGATCCTTAAGGTCCCTTCCAAAACAAACCATTCTATTATTCTATGATATGATCTTTTCGGAGTGCTCTGATTACTTCCACTTTTGCCAGATATTTAAAGAGTGTCTTGCCAATTGCTGGAGCCTTCCACATTTCCTTTCTTTCACAGAGAGTCAGAAAATATGCTTTCTAGGTAGCGATGGAGATATTTCATATAGGTTGTTCCTAATGTCAAGTGAACCACCTCACCTGGGACAGGATATGGCTACTAGCCATAGCAGCATGAAAACTGAGTGCATTGGCAAGGAGGGTACAGACAGAAAAATTACAAATCTGGAATGGGGCCCATTTATTGTCTACTACCGTGCCTTGACCATACACATCAACAAAAGTCATACAGAAGAATCCTGTTCTTTGTCACTTAGTGGATTCATTGGACGTGACAATTGCTCTACAGTCTTTCTATAGACAGTAAAAGGGTTTCATGACTATGACAATATATACTGATAAAAGGACACAGAAAAACTTCTTAAAAATGATCTTAACATTTTATTTAAATGAACTGCCTCATGTGAGCCAGAGGTCCTATAATAAGGCAGTCTTTGCTAGAGGACACTGCAATGGAATTTACTAACCGGAAAGATAACGCTTGTTCCTTGAAAGAAAAACTCAAAAGATTTGATAATTAGCTCTCAGAGGACTCCACTGGTTATTTTACAGCTCTGGAAAAAACAGTAGAGATCTATTTATTGACCTAGCTATCTGATAAATCAGAAAGAGATCAGTGTCATGGAATCTTTTTGAACAGACCACCTCCTGACACTGGGAAAAATCCAGATGAGGTCAAAACCCTCAGCTTCCTGTCTCAGAGAGGAAAAGGAGAAAAAAAATCTGATAAACATAAAGCTACACAGAGTTGCTTTGGAAATCTCTAGAGATAAAGAGAGCAAGGGAAAGCATTAAAAAAAAAAACTTCTCTTGTTAAATGTAGCAAGAAAATACATGCATTCAATAAATACATACAAAAATGCCTTCTGATTTACATATTTCCCATTTAGATTACACGGTCAGAACTGAGCCTGAAACATAAAAAACCAGTAAGGAAACATCCCCAGCAGACAAAATCATTGCAAACGTAGTTATTACCCCACTAACCAGAGCATTAAATACACTTTCAAATGATACCACTCCAGGGGTGGATCAGAGAAACAGGGTTCAAAACAGAGGGGTACTCAGCACTGCTGCTTAGGTCAAGTTCTGCTTTAGCCTTGGGAAAATACTTATTTTGCCTGTCATTTTCACATCTTTAAAATGGAGTTAATACCCTTGTCCTGTGTAATGTGAGTTTAGCTGTATTAAAGATGCACTAAAATGTTATAAGAATTTTGCAACTGCCTAAGATACATAGGTGAAAGCTCCCCAGGAGCCTTAAAATCTTTTAGAGCTACAATATTGCTCCTGCTTGTTGCACTTCCTTCTATTCTGTATTAAACCTCATGGTTTGTCCCCACTGAGGACAAGTGTCCTGTTTTTACAGTTCCTGTGCTTTAAAATCAGATTTAGATGGAATTAAGCAGTTCCATGTAAAATATCTTATAGATATGCCCTTTCTCATTTGCATGTGCTTTTTCTCTCTCTGAGGTCTTCACACAGTAGCTTGAGGAAACTGCATTTTCCAATGCCGTTTTCTGTCATTCTCTGTAAGCAACTGTTCCTTTCAGCTCTCTATTTGTCTCTCTTCTTTTCAGGAATAATATAAATACTCAGCCTCTTTTAAAGTGTATCAGTATGACAATTCCACTTAATTGCACATTTAGAGATATTTATCTTCTTAAGCATAAACATCTGCAGAGCAACTGTGCCCTGGACACAAGAAAAATAAACTCTCAAAATGAAAAGGCTTCTCCTGTTTGCCCTGGATGGCACACATAGCAGAAGGATGCAAATCAGATTGATGAAATCCTAATTTTTTTGCTAGCAAAACCTGGGTTATTTCATAGGGCCTCAGATTTTACCTACAGTCATCAAGTTGCCTAAGCCTGATAATAAAATCTGTTATCTCATTTTTTAAACAAAGAGCCAAATGGTATTTTGATCACATTAATAAACTCACTGACTTAGTGAAGCAGCCTTATTGACATTTATATCTCACATTGTTATGAGTCAGAGGAAGCAGGATTTAAGTAAAGTAGTGATGGAACTGCAGTTTATACTTTATTGGAAATTCTATAACAATTAGGCTTTTTTCTTCTCCCCTATGCAGAAGGACGTGTTTGATAATAGTAACATTCGTTTCAACATTAAGTTTCTGTACAGAAAGAAATACTTTTAGATTACAAATCAAATGTCCTATTCTTCAAATTGAGCAATCAGCATTCCAGCACCACTCACCATAAGATGCTTTGAATGCACTTGAAGTCCACAGTGTTCTCAGAGCTGCTCTTCCTTGGGGAGGCCAGCTGGTGGTGACTAGAAATTCACTGCAGCTGGTCTCAGCGCGGGCTGTGGCCTGAGTCAGGTCCTTTCCCCAGACATGTATTTCTGCTATGTGTTTCTGAGACTGTAATTTCACTCTTTTGGCCTCACTAGTGAATCAGTAGCCAGAGTTTTCATGCTTTTCCTTCTTCCCCTGAGCTGATTTTGTCATGGCGTGTCATGTGTTAAGTCAGTAAAAGTTGGCATACACCACAGATAAATATCAAGTCAAATAACCTGATATTAAATACATACATACATATGTATATATATATATAACAGTGTAGGGTTGGTAATTCTTCAATTCTACTGGGATAATGCAGTCATACCTCATGAGATAATGCTTGATTAAATTCAGAAAAAAAAACTGGAGTATACTTAAACACTCTCAAGTTGGTTATCTCAAGTTCTCTAATAGAAACATTTTGATTGTATGAGGACATAGGCTAATCTGTGCCAGCTGTTCTGTAGTTAACTATTCCGAAAGTCTCATTCTCCCTTCTCAAACAATTTTTTTCTCTGCAGACGTATTTCATGCAAAAGCTATGCTGACCTTTAAAGATGTTTTATGTTTTTGTCACAAAATATGGTGGCAGTGCTTATTTCTTTTAATATTAGGAAACCTCACATCTAGAAAGGTTTTTTAAAGTGCACCAAACAGCTGGTTATTTCTAGCTTTGTGAAGGGTAAATAACCATAACAGCTCTATGGTTGTTTATATAGGGGAATATAAGGGAAGTATTAAGACAGTAAATTTAGTGTTTCATCATACAGAAAAGAAGTATTGTTTTTAGAGAAGTTAGTAAAGTTTCAATCAAGAATGTATACATCTCTTTAATTCCTCACCACATTTACTGAAGATGATGGCTGTTGTTTACCTTATGGACATGCCTAGAAATAACAGGTATAGAAACAGTATTGCTCTGCTGACTTACGCAATTTTCAAAGATCCAACTAATAGATATTAGTTTCACAAAAATGTGCAGTGCTACTTTTTGCACTTTTAAGTACAGAGTACGAGATATTTGTCCATATATGTTTGAAAAAAAAATCTGTTCAAGAAATATCCCATTACCAAAAGTCACTGTGTTGCACTGAGAGTCTTCTAATATTCATATTTCTGAAGTGCAAATCATAGTAAAATCAGTCAGATTTTAATCCAGAAAAGCAAGGGATTGAGTCTAAAATTAAGAGGGGAATTTCAGCTTGTTATCAACAAAAAATTATTTTATGATAAAGGAAAATAAGGCTAAAAATATATAACTGCTTCCATTTAGAGCAGATTTTTAAACAAATGTGTATACTCCATTCTATGGTGGCTTTATAACTTCTTTTGAGGACGTGTTAGTGTTACTACTTCATGTCTTCTTTTCTGTATATGGAAGCAGACAGTGATATACCCTAGGCTCTCTATTGCGTAGCTCCAAAAGGGAATGAGACACCTGGAAAAATTTAGCTGAAATAAAAATGTGCAAACTTCATTTTTGTTTTGCTTTAAAAAGAGTTTAATAATTAAAATGGCGTGTGCTTGTGCATGTTAAGATCCTGAAAAAGAATGATCAGACATTTCCATGCAAATATAATTATAAATGCAAAATATTATCCAGTATCTGACATTTATGGATATATAAGCATAAAATTTTGCTTAAAATATTTAATATTAAAAGTGCGCTTTCCTGCAATCCACCTAAGACGGAATATGCAGATATGCAGATGGGAAACTCTAAGGCATACAGGCTGCTTCCTAGCCCATGGTAATTCTTCATTACACTTTAGTAATTCAGTTTACCAGCATTCACTAAATCAGTTCTACAAACAGCTGTTGTATGCATCTGATCATGATTCATGTATGAATCTCCATTTTCCATACCTAGATTCCACCAATCTGAATTTAGTTCACTAGATCATATTGAGAGACTAGTCTCACTGATTTCAGTAGCACTGATTGGGAAGGAATGGGAAGCAAATTATTTTATTCTGTTAACTTGAAGGGTTGAACTACTGAAAATGCAATGCAAACAAAAGCTGAGGGTTTGTGAAAATCAGATCAGGTTACCTGCTGGGCTTTTAAATCTCACTTCATAGTTACAGCAAAAATTTGATCATTCTTATCTTCTGCATTTTCTTACGCTTTAATCTTATAAAATCAATTAGGGTATCATACTCTTGACTCAAATAATTAAGGGCCAGGAGGCATAGTCCTTAATAGTACTACTGAGTCCAGAATTAAAATAGTTTCACCACTTTTACTTAGCACCAGTCTCTAAATGCATTGAATTTCTATAGCGCCATCATATTTATTTAATGGTAACACCATATAGGCCCACTAATGATCCAAAACTGCAACATTATGTATCCTTGGAAGCTACGTATTTGGATTTCAAAGAGCTGGTAGGGGTCTTCCCATGATGCTCAGAAACAGTAGAGAAAATATTTTTACATTCTTTACTTCCATCAGTTCTAACATCTACTATAATCTGTCCCATCCTTTTTTAGTTACAGATTACAGTAACTTTTGCATTGTTTGCAACATAATATTGCAGTGGCCTAATTTTTTCACTTAATGTCCTGGTCACTGACCTAACTGATCACATGCCTTTCTGCTGCTTTACTCACTGATTGTCCACTCAGTTTTTGTTCAGCTGAGGTTTAAATCAGACACTAACTTCAGAGCACAAGAGATATGACCCACTCAGTAGGTCCGTCTTGCACACTGGACCTGGCAAGAGTTTTCCTCCTGTGTCCACAGTGCCCGTGTTTATACCCAGTCCAGCTGACTCATCTATGGGCAGTACTGACCAACCTGTCCTTCTCACAGTCTCCATGTTCCCCTGAGTCCTGTGGTTGCCTTTGCAAACTGGCAGCTCTGCTCAGAACACCCAGTTTTTCTACTTGCATCTTTCTGCCATTAAATCATGAATCATTAAATCATTAATAAACCATGGATGTCAGTAATACTCTCAATGACACAATACAAACTGTTCCAGCAGCATGTAACTCAAAGAGTCAAGGAGGCAAAGTTAAAATAGGTTTAGAAACAAGATATTCCTTCAGCACTCTTGAAAAACCATGCTCTCAAAATTTTGAGATTTTGATAGTTGCTTCATGAGAAGCATTTATTTTGCAGAAACTCACTTTTGTATTTCAAACTGAGGAACTGAAAGGAAACTTCATTTTGCAATTCTCCCTACATTTGGGATCTCTTCCTTAAACAGGAGAACACTGTGGTGGAATTCACTTGAGGGTAGGAAGGCTGAATTAGAAAGGCACGATTTGTGATCATTGTCCATTAGGCTTAGAGCTTTTGCAATCTATGTAAGTCCTAGCCCAACCAGCCCTTCAGTCAGACCATGTGGATCGTTAAGGATTTGTTTAGTCAGGTGGGCTTATTTCAGTAGGGGGTGGTTAAGATTTTTTCCACTGGCCTGAAGCATGGATGAATTACGCAATGGGCCAGCTAGAATTTCTGAAAATGCTTGAAAAAAAAATGTATTTTTATTTATTTACTTCTCTTGAGTTGAACTGTTGATATGGCTTTCATGCCATTAAGAAATGGCAATCACACCATTTCCCAAACAGCTACAATTAAATCCAGATAAATTAATTTCCCCTGCAATGTATCCAAGCTAACAGTCTTACTGGATACCTACTCAAAATGCTAATGTTCAATATTTTTAAAATATCCCTCACTATTTGATGTTCATATTTAAGTATTTTAATGTTTCATTGATGACAGGAGACTTCAGGCAACTTGTGAAAAATAACAGAAAGTCCAAAATTATTAATTTAATATTTTTTTTATCTTCCTGTCTTGAATGTTACTTTCTATTAGGCCTTATAAAATCATGTTTGTCCCAAAAACTGTTTTGGAGAAGAGTTTGGAATGGGATCCAAGTTTGTTGAATAATAGTTAAAATATGTGATTTAATCCTGGCCCAGATATGTTTGGTTTTTTATTCTATCGCCTGTTTGTGATAACTCTTGAACTCAAACCTCTTATTTGATTTGGTAAAGCCACACTTGGAAATAACATTGGCTTCTGAATCTGTTTTCACATCTTTTATATATCCATATTAGCAATGTTTGTATATATATGTGTGTGTATGTTTATGTGTGTGTGTGTGTGTGTGTGTGTCGCCTGCAGCACTGTGGGCATATTTACAATATAAATATGTTGGGTGTTAGTCAAAACTAGAACTTGTAACCAACCTCACCTCCCATTCAAACTGCCCAGCTCCTAATCACAGTCTGCTGCATCCTTTGTGGACAGACGCACTGACACAGACTGACCGGCTGAAGCCAATTTGAGCAGCATGTCCTTCCTGAGCTGCAGGCACTTCTGCTGCTCTGTTCCTGGGAGACAGCAGCTGTGAAAGGAAGCTGTCAGTCATCAGCTCCCCAAAACAGAGTAGAGATGTGCAGGCACATAGAGGTGCTGGAGGCTGAGCTGGGAGGCAAGAACTCACCTCCCAGCTGGGTCCAGAGCAGGGCACAGCGCTTTTCCTTCCTCCTGGTCCAGGCTGTCAGAGCTAAACACTAATGCCATTACCTGCTGCAGTCTGGCTGAAACTTTCAGAGACAAGAAAAAAAAGGAAAATGCTGCTGCCACAGCCATGTCTCAGCTGGACTCAAGTCCAGCTAGGGCATCACTAATTAGCCTCTCCCTGGGGTAGGGGCTCAGGTTTCAGCTCAGGCTGTCATTTACTGGTTAGTTACTCCTTATTACTCTCTTGATTGACAATGTAAACACAGCCTATGATTTTTAGATAAAGGTTAAGAACTTAGGTATGATACAAAATAATCTGTCACATCAATATTACTTATGCGTTTTGTTTCCTTTAATATTTTTTCCTCACCTCAGTACACCCATGAGAGATATTTTCAGATTTTATAGGAAGAAAACCTGAGTTTTTCTTCTAATACTGATGCATAAAATTTGGAGTAATAGATTTTTGTTATTGCTGATAAAGTGAAAATCCTCAAACAGCCCTTGTATATGTCACACAGTACTGATCATGTCTGAGCTATGATATGAAAGAAAATAATGTGATAACCCCATGTAATGCTATTGGTGCTGAATTTTCACTTTAGTTGCAAAAAATTATGGGTGCTTTTAAAAAGAATATACCGTACCATTTGGTTTTGAAGGTATTTTTCTTATCTTCCAAAGAAGATTATTTATCATACCATGTAATATAACTCATTTGCTGGAGAGCATCGCTCCAGGGTATGACTGGCAAGTATACCCTGTGTGTGAAGGCTACATACAAAAGCAGCAATGCCTATCCAACAGCAGTACAAACACTAAGTGGAATACAGTAAAGAGGTAAATCACTGAGTAAAATGCTTAGCTGCATTCAGTAGTAATACTTTCTACCCAACCTGATTTTACCAGTAACTTTTGTAGGTTATGATTAATTTCCATCTAGCAATGGAAACCTTAAAGACAACCCTAGTAATTGTTTGGAAGGGACCTCAGGAGGACTCTGCTGAAGCAGGGCTAGATCTGAGATCATACCAGGTTTCTCAGAACTTTATCCAGTTGGGTCTTGTAAGCCTCCAAGGATGGAGCCTGTAGAACTTCTATGCAAGAAAAGTTTGGCTATACCAGAATCGTTCCTGATAATCAATCATTCATGGCACCTGCTCGTTGCTACCTGCATGTCTCAATCAGCTGCCAGTGGTTTTGACCTCACAAATGCTGGGAGGTGAAATGGCTTCAACTGACATTTATTTGCTGTCACAACAGAAAAAAGCCCTGAGAATAGTGCACTCTGCCATTCCTAGAGATGTGCTTTTTACATCAGCTTCATCTGCAGGGGAGACAGAGGGTTTTGCAAGTTACTCTTCAAGAGGACAGTCCAAGAGAGACTCAAGAATTGATCTGAGAATGGCCAGAGATGGAAGAAACCCATCCCTGCCATTGCATTGTGGAGGGGAAGGAATGAACCTAAATATGGGGATGGAGAGAACACAATATCATTTCCAAGGAGAAGAAAAGTCTGCCATGCAGAACAAAAATTGGTAAGAATAAGAATTAATGAGTTCAAGCTAGAGAAAGATTGTGATTCCATGTTAGAATTAAGTTTTTAGTACTAAGGAAGGTAACGCTGGAATAAAGCCCTTTTTGCTTGGGGCAGTTTTGGTGGTTTGTAAGAGGAGCTGGAGAACTGTATATCAAATATGACAGCCTAGTCATTGAGAGAGAGGCAGATGACATGACATTTCAAGATCACTTCTAGTTGTATTTTTTATGATTCTATGACTTTTTATTGTTAGCTCATGAAGAGTATAGCTAAATGTGCAATATTTAATATTGTGTAATATTTCAAGCATTAGTGTTGATGTGTTTCAGATTAAAATAGTCACTAGACTTCAGAAGCTGAAATTACTGTTGAAAAAATTTAATGTTAAAAATAATCATATAAAATGTATTCATTTAAATGTCTATGGAAAAATTGCTTAAGTAGCAATTATGTGGTGCAACTTTGGGCCTCCTAAGGATTTAGGATAGAAATGCAAAGGGAAAATGACTATTTAAAGTGAATGAAAGAAACATAAGCCGCACACTTTTAGGGGAGAATGAATTCAAGGATTCGAAAAGGTAGTTGTGGAAGAATGAGGCTCTCAGACTGACTTTGTCTTTTGGTTCTGTGTTACATGGGTTCTGTCCTTTGATGTGAATGGAGAGTGAACCCTAGAGGCTAGTCTACAGGCCAGTGTGTGTGTCTGAGCGAGCCTCAGTGCTGGGCACTGTGCGCAGACCAGTCCCCTTAAGTAACATTTAATAGCTAGAATAATTCCAGTGTGCATAAACATATTTCAAAGGCATACATGAAATAGCTGAATATATTATAAAGAAAAGCAAAATTCCTTGTCTGAACCACAGACTTCTCCAAAATTCCAGTCAACCACTTACCACATGGTCAGGCACTTAGCTTTGATGAATTTCAGACAACAATATACAGAAGACAGATGCTATTAAGGGGTGCCTGAGGTAAACAAGGGACTTTTGGTATTTTTTACCAAATTTGGGCCATTATCAGCTCTTCAGAAGTCTTCTCTTCAGAGATGGTGCAGTAATTGTTGCAGAGTTTTAGAGCAAATTGCATGACTGCAGCATCTTGGTTATTTATTTCAGGAAATATCTTAGTTGTAAATTATGGTGTGTGACATATAAAGGGTGATCCAGCTTCCTTTGATTCTGAATTTTCTCAAAACCTCTAATTGCCATTCATTACTATTTGCTAAGAATTCGAAGTGAAAGAAGCCTTTTTTGAGCTATCTAGAATCTTTCTAAATGTGGCTGAAAAGGATTAATAATTTCCCTGATCACCATTTCCACTCCCAACATGTTTGATCCCAATCCCAGTTTGGGGGGCTTGTTTTGCTTGTGACTAAGCTTCCATGTAGTTAAAGTAAGAACTCTGACATGAACATCTAATTTTGTAACTCTTGTGTTGAAACCATTTTTTTTGAGGCAAGTTCTGAACATTCAAGTTTATTTGGTATTAACCCGAACCTGAACTTTAACATTGGTCTCATTCACAAACAAAAATTTTATCCCCATTCAAGATCAAGAGCTTTGCCCCCCCTTCCTCAGTCACCAATAACAGTTCTCATAAATATCAGTGTGCTGTGAGTTGTGATACAAAAGTAACCTTAGTTTAAATCTCACCGTGCAGAAGTAATTTAATAAGAAGGTAATTGTCACTGGGACAATCCAATTTTCACATGGGAAAGAGTGAGCTCTTTCCCAAGAAAACAAAGCACTTAAACGTCTTCCTCTGAATATAAAAAATTAGCAAGGGGTTTTCTCATGCTATCATGTTCTCTTACAAACTTCTGGCACAAAAAATATTTCTGGCATTTCTTCAGCTGCATAGATTGGCAAAGCTAAAGAATAAATGGGTGAATTAAGAGACAGAGGACAGAAGTTTGCTGCTGCTTTTTGACGATATACCCCTCTTTCAGACCCTCAGCAAGTCAGAAATATACACACTCCCTAAGTTCTTTGTATTGGTATCCTGAAGAAAAACATTTGAGAAGACCTCGAGACCCTACAATATCTGTAAAATTGGCTTAACCCCACCGGCAAAAAACAAGGTTACAGTTAAGTGGTCACTTTGCAATTAAATTCCAAGCTTTTGCAAGAAAAAATAAAAATCAGTTCAGCTTTCTGTCCTGCCTTTTTTAGTTTTCATTGGCCAGCTCTGACATTTGTAGGGTTGCACAGAAGACCCTGATAAGCGCTACACCTTCGCTGGGGATCGTGTTCACCTGGATCCCCAATGGCTTTCTGGAACTTCCTGAAAACCAGTTGTGGTACAAGGAGAACTGAGGGGTAGCCTGGGCAAATAGATGAGAGAACAGGAACTTGTTAGAACCAGGAATCTGGGGAAGATTAAAGTAACCATGTAACCATGACCTGTATCAGACAATGATTTAGATATCTATTTTTTAAAATTAAATTTGGAGTACAGCTATAAACAGAACAAAGTACAAATTTTCTAAGCGGTTGTTTTCTTATCACCCCTGATTTTTGAAATGCTAAACTATTTTTGATATCATGTAAGGTGAAAGTATAACTTTAATCATTGTCTGCTGTAAGGTTTTATAGAGGATTTACTATACAGTAGCAAATATCCATTAGAGTTTGTCTGACAACAAGAGAGTGGATTGATTTTCAGTGCCTTCATAGTAATAGCTTATAGTTCTGTAATCTCATACACTCAAGGTAGTTATAACCTAAGAATATGAAACACTGAATATTCTGATAAGAATGCAGAATAATATCTTGCTTACCTGGATATTGTCTTTGCCTAATATTTGGCATCTCAGAGAATCAGCTGAGTAGCCTGAAGTATCATATGAGATTCAAGAGACCTTACTTCTATATGTTAGAGGTTTATTTTCCCTATTGTTTTCTCATCCATCTTAGTTCTAGTGACTGCACTTTATGGAGAAGGGATGTATATTTCTCTGATTCTTGTCTTCCCCCTCAATAAGCTGTATGCTTACTCGGTAAGTGTTTGAGTCACCATCTCTGGAGATTATTAAAGGACACGCAGAGGTGGCGCTTAGGGACATGGTTTAGTGGTGGACTTGAAGGTGTTGGGTTTACAGCTGGACTTAACCATCTTAAAGGTCTTTTCCAACTGAAATGATTCTCTGAATCTAACTAAATCAATTGTGTCATGCAAGTCATATGCAAGCGTAAGTAGCATTCTGAGAACCTGTTCCCATGGTTTTGTTGCAGAAAACGTTCTGCCTCTGAAAGAAACAGAGCTATTTTGAAGTTCACTGTTTCTAAACAAATTCAGTCTTATTAGAGAAAAGTTTAAATTCTCAGCTTGTCTATTTGTCACGAAGTGTCTGCAGAAGAAAACCATGACTGTGCTATAACTTCTGCAAGTTTGCAGCAGCCTTTATCATCAATTGCTACATCTGCCACACTAAGTCTAAGAAAATCTTTAAACAGTTCTCCCAGGTCTCTTGGATGACTTTATAAAAATCGTCAGCTAGTGCATTGTTTTCTGATGAAATTAACCAGATGTAGCACCAAAATATTTAGAAGAGACTTCCAAATAGCTCTGCATGGAAACGACTGTCTGTCTATGCAGGAATGCAGGAAAGTTTTGCAGCACAACAAAGAACTAAACAAAACAACCACCCCAAATTATGTCTTACATTTTGCCCGTCTTGACAATGGGATCGTGATCTCATCTTGTTATGTCATATGTAGAACGCCCCACATCCCATCACATAGTCTCCTCTTTTAGCCTCCATTCTTAATTTAACTCTTAATTTAATACATTTAGGCATTTAACCATCTAAGACAATAATTTCTATTTCTCACCTGGAAGGAGAGTGCGTTATGGGTTTTGATTTTTATGTGTTGCTCTGATACGTTTGCCACTAAACAAAGTAGGTCCCTTCTGCAGTAGGACAGATTAACTGGTGATGCATTTAAAGTAGGTCTTATGCACCTGGTTTGATACTTTTTGTGCCTTGATCCTATGTGTGCTTGCAGACATGAGAGTGCTTCAGCTCCATGAAATTTGATACAGTTGGTAAATACCTCTCTATATCCTATCGCTTTTCATAGAACAACTTCTCCCCACCTCTTTCTTTCTACCACCAACTCTGAAGTTCCATTTTTTATTTCTTGCCTCTTTATAGAGGTGTTCATAATTTAGTCATGCTTCAGAGTACAGGGAAAGAAAAGACTCCGTGTTGAATGCACCATCTCTAAGCTTTCCTTGATTCCTTTTGTCTTCTAATGGCCTCCTCCAGATATGAGATGAGTAGGAAAATGTTTGTGTCTGGCACAGAATCTCATGTAAACTGCGAACTTGAGCAAGATTACTAAAACTAGAATGGCAAATGCAGACTTTTCTATTCCTACCTAGATATCAAAATAATTTACCAGTTTCTCAGAAGCCATAAGCACTGGGCTGATTTCAATGAGTTGCAAGCTATGACAAAGTCTTCCTAGATTTTGTCATTCAAGATATAAAAATGCTCGGGCAACTCCTGATAATGAGCCAACCAATACTTTTTTTTTAAATTACTCTCTCTAGATAAACTTGTAATATTTCTGCATTCAGAAAATGCCAAATTTAAACCAATGTACAAAGCCTCTTCACAGTACAAATCAGAGTGCATGCATGCATGTGTGTGTGCTTATGTTACTTGTAAATACATAGAAATATTAATATCCCCACAGAAATCAAAAGCGTAATCTAAAACTAAAGGAAAAGGCAGAAGCAGTTAAGTATTTGTATTTTTAACAAAGGAAAAAAAAGATAACTTGGAAGTCTTCGAGCTAAATCTTATGGAAGTATTACAAGGTTAAGTAACCAGCTAAACCCATTCCTCTTGTATGAGGTTTTTTTAATGATTTTTCTAGGACAAAAAAAAAAAGGCGAATAAGGGAAATTTTCTGTAATGTGTTAACTGGAACTGAAACACTCAGTGGTGAATCTTCACCACCACCTCACCCCCACATACTCCCACACGTGAATAATATGCGAGTTGATTAAGGTATGATAGCAAGGGCATTGTGTTGTATATTTTTAATAGGCTGTTTTTTCATTTATTGATGTCACAATCATATGAATGAACAGATATCTTATCTAAAAAGACTGAGTTCACAACTTGTATTCTCAAAACTCCTCATTTACTAGGGTACCATGAAAACCATTTAGAACAAGAACTCCTAAATCTCACCTATTTCAAGTGTGCAGAGGTTTGTTTGTTTTAATCCTCATGTCTGTCTTAGGCCTGATTCAAAGTCCAGTGCAATTGTGGGAAGAGTTGCATTAATTTCAGGAGGCTGCTCAGTACTACTATTGCTCTGTCTTCAGGTATTGCAGGGTAGAGTGTCAGTAATAGACTTTACATAGGTACTAGGCATTACCTAGATTCTATGTTTTCACTGGTAAACTGGAGGACAAATTAGGCTTTATATTAATTCTTCTTCCACCATTCCCTTTGCACTGTATTCAGTGCACGGTAAAACGGAAACTATTTGGTTTGCTTTCCACTTGTAAACAATTCCTTGCTTCCATGTTTGACATGCACTAAATGATGAAGACACATAAAGTGTAAGTACACAAACAGATCCACTTATTGGCGTTTGTAAAACACATGCCAACAAACACATATCAAAGCTAAGTTTCATGTCACTGATGCTGATTTAATTGCTGATTAATAAAATAGTCTCTATTTTTCCTCCTTTCAGTCTTTGATTTATAGTGTGACAGAAAAGCAACAAGAAGATCACTGAAGTGATTTAACACAAAATTGCTACGTGAGGTAGTTTTTCAATAATATAAAAATAACATCAGTTATCTATCACTCAGATTCACATCAGTTTTATTTAATTACAGTATTTTTCCAATCTGATAGTTAGTGTTCAGATTGCTGTCATAATATTCTTCACAAAGCAGAAGTCTTCCCACTTGTAGCAAACAGAAATAGGGTCCAATAAAGGTAAAAATGTGCTTTTTTGCTTACTTTGTAAGTTATAATCATTGAATTATAGTCATAAAAGGTGATTTTAGAATAATTACAATGCTAATTTTAAAAATATCAGGAAGAACAAAGCTGGAAAGTAACTGAATATTGTTTATGTTTGAAAGAGCATGATTAATTACATTATGTTTAACTATACTTTTTTTCCACACAGTGAATGGAAATTGCATTCACATTGTGCTCTGTGTCTCTACGGAATTAGATTTTGGCAAATTTCTGTAGTCATAACCCTGATATGATGCTAAATCAGGAATGCCTCATGGGAGTTGGGTGTCATCAGACTGGCTACTGTAATCAAGTGTAAGTCCAAAGACAGAGAGCTGGATTTCATACATTATTTATACTTTATGAAATTGCATTGACAGTATAAGATAATTGTCTTGTGCATTGGATAAGACGTACCATTTTGAGTTGGTTAATTATACATTTGGTTTTGCTTCTCTTAGTTGCTGGAACTAGTGCCACCACTTATTTGCATTAATATTGCAGGAAAATTGGCATAATTCTAAGTAGTAATGGCAGCCTGAGAAGTCTTTGTTTTCCTTTAATAGCTACCCACGGTAATAGAGCATTGGCTAGAAAGTGATCCTGACTGACTTTGTTTAATACAGAGCTGTTCTGTTTCAAGAACAAGCACTTCAGGAGTGACTTCTACCTGCCATCCCTGCTGAGTTAACACAGCTGTGCAGCAATGATTCCTCGGATTGTTTTGCACCAAGGTTTTTGAGTGATTTTCCATTTCATCAATAGTGAATTGCTAAATTTCATTATTAAAACAACATCTCTGCTAGACAGTTTACTCAGCTGACATGAAACATGGAAAACTAAAATGCTAAAAAAAGCCCTAAAAATACTAAATAGTCTATGGGTTGAGTATGTGTTTAGGCAAAAAAACCAGCTGTAGAAAGGAAATTACTACAAAGGAATGCTTTTGTTTGGATTAAATTAGCTTTGAACATGAAAGATGTTAAGTTTTTGCAATGGAAGTCGGGTAAGTTCAGGAGACTATCTGTGAAGAGCACGAGTTTGAAAGACCTTGGGAAAAGTTAGGCAAATTGAGAAGCTGCACCTCACTTCTAGTGCTGCACCTCACTTCTAGTGCTGAAATCTCCTTGTTCCTGTAACTTACCAGTTGGGTATATTTGGTTTTTGTGTTCTCTGTCATTTTTCAGCACATTTTATTCTTTTCCCAAGAGTGCAGCACTATTCCTGCAAGCACTCTGCTCTGCAGAGGGAGGCATATTTTTTGTGTAGAAGTAGAAAAGGCTTTGGTTTTGTTACGACAATATGTTATTCATAAATTGTTTTTCTAATGTAGTTGTATTTTTTGCATTTCTCTGAGGATAGAGTAGTGAAAATCACAATTAGGACATTACATAGAAATCAAGGTCCTCTGAAGACTTCAGCTTTACAAACATAACTTATTTGTGGGTTTAACAGGAGTTAAAAAGAGCATGTATACTAGTGCTACTGAATACTTTATATTTGGAAAAACTGAGTCCGTGATCTAAAGTTCTTGTAAGGAAAATGAGAAGAAAAGCTATTCTCTCAACAACAAGTGTGAATGTGTAGGATGAATAGCTGCACGAATATATGAGCATGTCTCCTCACCTGTGGTGTGTACATCAGTGTAGGCCTATGTTATTTTTTCAATTTTCAGTCTGTCCTATATATCAGTTCAAATATGATTTATTATAGTAATCTTACTGGGATTTTTCTGGTGCCTAGGCCTTGTGTCTTATGTCAAAAAGGAACGGAGCGCTTTACTTTGTCATTGTGTTTTACTGTTCTCTGCCTGCAAACCCTCCAATGAGTAGGACTCTAATCATAGGATCAGAGTGGTTTGTGTTGCAAGTGGCTTGTGTTTTTTAGCCAGAAAAGACAAGAATGAGTAATTTAATGCCATCGGAAATATATAGCATTAATATAGGATTTTAACTCTGTCCAGCTGGCTGCAGATCAAGAATACCAGGCAAAACTCAGCCAGCTCTTTCTATAAATGATCCCTTTCTTGTGCGGGTACTCCAGCTCGCCTTGTCAATTGTGTAAAAATCTTGCCTCTAAAATCCAAGTTTTCCTTTTCAAAGAAATTATGAGCATCTTGACACAAGAGTGTCAGGAAGGAGGTGGTGCCCTGATGGCCCTAGCAGGGGATGTTTGGAGTGGGATATTCTCTCCCCTCCTTAACTGCAGGGGACCATACTGGCACAGGTAGAGATCTGCTCAGTCTGGATATCAGCAGATGCTTTCAAAGGGAGAACCTACAGGGAAGGGGGGAATGACTCAGTCCCCCTGAGGGTGTTAAGAGAGAGCGCAAAGTTAGTTATGAGTACCAATTGCTTCCGTACAAAATTTTTGCTGTGAAAATTAAAATAGGTGTTACACTTAACAGTGTACACTGTTTTCAAAAGGTACCCTTTGCTTCAGCTCTACTCAGCCAAAAGAAGTGTGTGGGAAAAGGGACTGCAGTAGGGACTGTGTGTGTGATGTAAAACGGTGGCTAGAGGTGAAAGACAAAACACTCTTGGAGAAATACAGGGTTTAAGAGAGCAAGGAAGTGAAATGCATCCACTTCCATTTTGCCATGCCTGGATAAAACAGAATGGATGTATTAAACCCAAATTTATTCTCATACTCTTTAATTGGTTTCTTTTGTTTGAGTTGGTTAAAGTAATTGTAATGTATTGCTAATATGGATATGAAATTTTGAAATCTTAAATAAAAAGGAGGGGGTAAGTACTATCTAGAAATATTCTGATTAATGCTGCCTTCATACAGCACTTTTTATCCATTGGACGTTCAAAACAGAATTTATAAAGTTATGTGCAGGCAACATTATATTCAGAAATTGCCAGGTCCTCTCACACTTTGCACAAGGCAACTTGGTAGTAAAAACACACACAAGCACTTGAAGACATGGGTGTACATAGTGAAAAAATGTAGTGTTATTCTTGTCAATAATGATATGAGCTCCAAAATTTAAAAAGTGACTTAAAAAAGTAGCTAAATCTCATTTGCAGGCATGTTCTCAATAATGTTTTCATTCTATTAACATTGTTTGCTGATGATAGCAACAGGACTTGTAGACTGTTTTCCTTGTAAAAACATTCGGGGTTTTAATAATTTAGGCATAATTCAAGCATCCTTCGTTCTAGGAACAGTTACAATGTTTTCTGTTCTAAACATACGGATATATTCAAATTTAACTAGCTTCTTTATCACACCAGTGAGGATACAAATTAAAAGAAATATTGTTTTTTCCAGTTCATGACCTAAACTATTTCCTCCTTGTGTGGAGACATGTTAAAAATAAAATCTCCAGACAAAATACATCTCGAGTTCAACCTACTGTTTATATTTGTGATGCATGCCTGAATTGCCCTATGCAAATGCCTTAAGGCAGAAATTAAGGTTGTAAGGTCTTTCTTTGACCAGGCACTTCTAACGCCCGAGTTTTGACTTCATAATGGTAAAGGTAGGATTTCTGTATAATTCTATAAATGTGATTTATATTTTTGGATTCTAATTTGGAAGGTAAATAGCTATCAGTGGGAAATAATGTGAAAGACTGGAAACAAAGAAAATACTTTGTTTTCAAACGAGAATAAACTAATTGCTGATACCCTAACAGCTATAGATCATATCGTACTTCAGTAATAAAATCTCAGAATGTAAACAAAAGGGAGATACAAAAAATATTTAAAAGTTATAAAGCTCTTGAAAATTCATCGGAGAATATCAAGGCTAAAACTGTCTAAACAGAAATTGATCTTATAATAATAATTGTTCTCCATGTTGTGATGAATTTCCCACTCAAGATTAGCCTTTTTTATTTTTATGTCTTAATTTTTTTGTATAATGTATAATGTGACTTTCATGTATACAAATTGATAGTGCCCCAGCAAAACAGGTGTTTAGTAAGTTGTAAAAACAGAAACTATTTAAAATGTTAAATTTCTCATGTTTATGTGAACAGCAGCCAGAACCACAAGGTTCTGTTTAGGTTCGTCTAAACAGAATAGCTAAATTCCATAATGATAATATTATTGTTTTCTGAAAGCAGTGTTTCCCTGCAAAGCCAGAACGTTGTGTCAAGCCTGAGTATCACTTTGAGCAATATTTTGCCACCTCTTCATTTCAGTAGATTCTTCTCCAGCATTCTCAATCTGCTGCATGCAAAGCAAGTTTGGCCTGTTTTAGCAGGATGAATCAAACAATTTGCTTGGGGAAAATTCCAGATTTGTTTTTGTCTTTGAGTTAAATGCCTCATATCTTTCTAGCCTGAGAAAAAAAACAAAAAAAACAAAAAAAAAAAAAACCATAAAACAAACAAATTAAAAACCCCACTCAGCCATCACCCCTTCCTCTGTTGTGATGGGGCAACGAATTTCTGGTTTTTAAGTCAAGCGTAAATTTTAGGTTGAATAGCCTTTATAGTGGTGTATTTCCAACCAAACCCAATAGAAATAAAAACAGTTAGGGGACTGTGTAGGAAGCTAGTTAGTAACAGCACTGGCGTCCTCTGGGTGTGTAAACGGGTGACAGTCTTGCTCACCATGGCGAACACGGCCCCTGCCGCAAAGGAGGTCGCGTGAACTCTGTTAGCAGATGCTCAGCTGCTTCACTGGGCTTTACATGCAGATTAGATGAAATAACTGTTCTGACATTTGTAAACCTCAGGTATCAATTTAACGTCAGTTAAAACGCAGATCCGTGCAGTGGCAATGAATCATTTGGGACATTGTGGGGTTTTTTGAAAGAAAGTGAAACTTAACCTATTTCATTAATATCCAAGGTATTTTGAAGTGATATTCTCTCACAATCACTCTAAACTCAGTTCAAATTCAGCAGGGGATCCTGCAAATTCAGCAGCTTTGTCAGAAACCCAGTGCAAAATATCAAGTTGTAATGCAAAATGAAATACACAATTTCCCTGGGTTTGACCTTTGCATTGTACATTGTTCATAACTCTGCTCTGGACCAACAGATTTGTATTTCTGCTTTTCTAAGATTTAGTTAAGTAACCTTCACCTCTGTCTTCACCTAAAGATCATGTAGATTGTGGTTTATATTACTATTTTATCTATACATATCCGTTAATTCTAGCAGGAATCACTTAATTCGTGTTTTGCAATGCCTTTGAAGCAGTCTATGAAAATCCTGCTAATGGAATCCTAATGAGAGAAGTCTCTGTAAAGCCTGAAAAAGAATTTAGTGACTATAAAATAAAAGGCTAATTTGGACACATATATTTCCTACTTCTTGAGCATAGTGATGCAATTGTAACATCTTTACATCCATTTCTTGAGAAGGATTTATAAAAATATTATTTTAAGTGAGTTAATGGAACTTTCTATTTTCTAGCTTCCTATTGTGAAAATCCGTAGAGGAAGCAGTAGGGGTTTTCATATTCCTGAATTTTGAGGCAGGCTTGTTAGCTAAATTCTGCGTTAAGTCTCTATATAAAAGGGAAAGGGAGGAACTCCTTGAGAGCATTATTTAGTCCATTTAACTGAAGATCTTGCTTTGAGTTGCGCATTTGAGGGTCTACTCTGTCTCCTTTTCTACAGAATATAGGGAAATCAGCTGCATGAACTAGGTGTTTGAGGCTGTGATGTGAATACCCCTCACCCTTCTCCCTTTCCAGTCAGAGGATCTGTGACGCTGCAGTCACTATTACCCTGATGTACCTCATGCGTATCAAGAATTTCCAACCAAGACAGAAATCTCTGCTATGAATTGACAAAACATTGTTACGCTAATGAGTTCCACAAAGAAAAGAAATTGTGGTTATCCTCAGCTGGAAAATGGCCTCTTTGAACTACTTCTCTTCTGTTTCCCTCACAAATTAACCTTCATGATTTGTAGTTGTACAATCAGATTCATTAACTTGGGGTGAATATTTTGAGGAGCATTTCAAATCAGTAACTGTTTTAAAAGTATGTGTATCGCGGTAATGATGAATTTATTTCAAACAATTGTGCTTTTTAAAAAATTTACTTGCTATCATGGATGTATATCAAATATTTGTATAAAATATTTTCCTAGCAGTACATCAATACTCAGTAAACTGGTTACACAAAGTAGTATTTTTCAAAAAAAAAAAAAAGGCAAAACTTCTGCTTATTATTCAGTGGGTTTTCATGACAAATTAAGAAACAGAGCTTTCAAAATTCAAGGTTATTCTTTCCAACTAATATCATTCCAGATTTATCAGTTGTATTTTCTGTTCCATAGGAAATAACAGAAGATCGGGATCGTTCACGACTGGATTCAATGGTGCTGTTAATTATGAAACTGGACCAGCTTGACCAGGATATTGAAAACGCTCTCAGTGCAGGTTCTTCTCCATCCAGCACCCCAACATACAAACGGAGGCATATACTTGTAAGCCAGTTTGCTCAATATTTTCTTGTTATTCTAAGTAGAATCTTTTTCCTTCACCTTTCTCATTCAGTCCTCACATTTTTCAGCTCCTTGGTTTAGAACTAAAGCTCTTTTCATACAGAATTTGACTTGTGTTTTTGCTTGTATATATACATGTTTTGAAGGCAATAATATTGGCATCCGTTATTTCCTCTTGGCATCCTTTCATAAATGAGAGCTTCAGAACTCCCAGATGAAACAAAGGGAGATCAACAAGATTCAGAAAATGTCTGGCTCTCTAATTATCACTTACTGTAAGTGCAGAGTCAGCACAGACTCAGGATCACACCAGTCTCAGAACATGAGTTTGTGTCATTTGACGTTACATTGAACTGAAAGTAATTCTGAGCTACACGTCTTGTTTTCTGCTAGTGGGAGACATGAAATCCTCTGTCATTCAAAGTAAGATTCTGGGCATAAATTAAATTATTTAATTTAGGGGTTTTTTAAATTACTTAAAAGGATCATTCTTTGCTGAGAGTAATCCAAAAGGAGATGGGACAGCTCACAAACATGACTGATGCATTCTTTGTTTTCTGTAAAATGTTTACACATGTAACTCTGAAGAACATGAAATGGCTGATCCAAGGTATTCTTGTGCAGGCTTCCTGTTAATTTCACCCACATGTGCTGCAGCTGCTTTTCAATTCAAGAAACTTGAGAAACACTGCCCCAAGATCTCTTGACTAACATTCGTATCATTTGTTTTGGTTAGTGATATTTTCTTTTAAATGACAAGGAATTTCTCATTTGAAAGTCAGGCATCATTATTGCTAAGTGAGCGGTCTGTAGGTGAGAAAAGCTGTATTTCAGTGGGTTGATCAGCTGAAAATTATATAATATGTCATTTTTAGAGGAAATCACGTAATTTCACTTTTCATCGTTGAACATTTTCCACCTGGATATCAATGTTCTCACAGTGTCTCCTTAAACACTGATAACACAGGAAACCTGAAATACAGTGTTAACATCTGTTCTCTATATCTCATCAATCCATGCCAGCATTTTAGCTAATTTCTTACAGCAATAAAGGGAGTGGAGGTAATGTGTGTAAGTAACCCTGCATGATAATCAGAGGTGGTACCACTTACCATGCTGCAAAGCAGCCCTGCAGAAAGACAGCTTGCATCAAACACGGAATATATGCTATCTGTGGACAATGATTTCATAGGAATCTTTGAACCTTTGATTGTTATGGACCAGAAGATCAAAAGATCTGCTTTTCAAGATATATAGGTATTGAGTTCTGGCTCATATTTAATTTGTAATAAGAAATCATTTGAATAATGTAAAAACCTGGGTAATAGGGCAAGGATCATGGTTCTGCACTGTGGCAGCATAGCTCTGCTAACCAGAAATTCTGAGAGCAGCTGTAGCCAAACTGACTGCTACAGAGGCTGTTCCATGGCTCTGCTGCATTTCCCAGTGCTTCACGTTGCAGTCGACTCACTGACTCAAATACGTGGTTCTACCTAGAGCGCAGCTTTGTGCCTAATTTCTAACCCTTTTCAGACCACCACACACTCCTGTACATGGCATAGAGGCACCTCTCTAAATGGCAGCTGTGGCTTGGCAGACCAGACACTTAACTGGAATTAATGAATCAAAGGGTGCTGTATCTTTTCAGTTCAGGAGCAGAGATGTCTCTGCCCCGTATTTTACCTATTCTAGGAACCTGGCATTTGGACACTGAGGCATTTTCTGCGCAGAGTTTTCTGGGATTTAGAGTTCAGGGGGTTTTTGCGTACTGTGTAGCTCTATTCATGCAGGCTGCACCTCAGCTAATAATCCTGACAGTATATGTCTAGTTCTACACATAGCCAGATCTTTGCCAGACATGTGTCACAATTTATCTGCAAACAGTATAATCCCCTGCCCTCACTCTATGCCGTAAATCAAGCATGCGCTGAATTTTTACTTCCTCAACAGTAAAACATACTATATATCTTTTTTTTTTTTCTCAGAAAGAGGAATGTAATCAGTGTCATTAAGAGTAAGAGCATTTTAACCAGAAATAGTATTTGGCTGATAAGTGTCTGGTGATCCAATAAAACTAAGGAGCTGTACCTCTGAATTGTCTAAGCTGCTGAATGGTGATGTCATTTCATCTGCATAATGGTTTACAGATGTTCACTAGCTTGCAGCACTGCAGAGACAGAAGGTGGGAGCACACAGGAAATACTGAATATCAGAGAAAAATGTCAAACTTCTGCAGCCCTTAAATGATTTTTCTTACCTTGCATTCTACTATTTAGGGGAATTATAGCTTTGGTGTTAGTGGAGATTTATAATTTCAGAACAGCAGCTAATGCAAAGCACCACATTGAAAAGGACAGCAAGCTTATGTATTTAAGTGAGCTTGCCTAAATATTTCCATTATTTAGCAGAACTTTGTTTTTATTTCACATTCACAAAAGAGACTTGCAATATTTTTCTACAGGATGTTGAATCTGGTTCTGAAAGTGGAGTGGATGTTGCTTCAGTAAATCACTCACAAACAAACTTGTCTTCTAACATCCATGCTTCTGACCTAGCATCTCCCTCTTCAGTAGCCAGCTCCGGAGCTAAACCAAAGGCTGGGGTGAGTGCAAAGGTTATATTTTTTTTAAACTTCTCTCATGATTCCAGATTGGAAGTGAAATTAAAAAATAGTATACTATTCATTCCTTGGGTTGTACAGCAGAATGTGTGTGACACTGAGGAAAAAAAAATGCAAGTTGTCTCAAAGGGCCATTTTAGTGGCAAAAAATACTAGAAGTTTCACATTTAAAAACACCCTCTTAACAGTTGATGATTGCAGTAAGCTGAGTTTTTATATGAGAAAATAATTTAAAGGAGCTATGCTATTTAGAAAGGTAAGTTTTTCTGAAGTGGTATCACTCAGAACATTTCCTAAATCTCATGAAGGATGCAGCCAGAGAAAAATTGTGGCTGATTTATGATGTCCAAACCCAGTCATCCTAGTTCTCTCGTAGGTACCTACTACCCTACTGATGTGAGAATGTCATTCTAAGGCAAAATTTGGCAAGTGGTTCCAGACACTTAGGATCAGAGGGGAGCCTCGGAGCAAGCAGACACTTTTCTGCAGTTCCCAGTGCATGATAGGTGGTGAGGAAGGGCTGGCCTGAGAGCTCAGATATGGCAAGGAGCCTCCCCCTATATCCATTCATAGATACACATAACTATGAGAAGCATGGTTCTTTCTTTTGCTGTTTTCCATCTTTTGAAGAATTCTTCATAATGCTTCAGCCATCAACATGTGCAGAAATGCTTGGATGTCCTAGAAACTCCTGACATGCTATCTGTTCTCTCTTGAAGTTGCTGCCTCAAGAAGCACAAAAATCTAGACTCCTCTAAGCTTTGCCTATGCTGAAAAGTCTTAGCATAAATCCTGCTCCATCTGTTCACTTATTGAAAAGCTTCTGGTAACCAGACCAGCAGAAAATCTGGGATAAAATATTAAAATAAAAAGTGTAGTTAGCATAAATGTATGTTTAGAACAAGTCTATAAAAAGTAAAATAGAGGCCACCTGTCATTTACTGCACTGCAATAATAGCAAGTTAACTAATGCCTTTGATTGTGGCTAACAGAAGTTCTAATAAACATTTACATTTGGGATTGTTCACTTGTACAAAAATAAATTCACTTATAATTTATCATCAGTGCATAACTATAGCAAATAGAGAGCTCTGCACTCTGTCACTGCATACATAGCAGCACAAATTCTCAAATAAGTACATATGTTAAGCTAGAAGGTAATATTCCATTTTACCAGATCCTGAGAAGCACACAGACACTTTTTCACTTTTTAAGGTATTAAACATCCCTTTTAAATGTTGGCTTCTTTGCTAATATTTGGGGAACTCTTAACACCTGGCTTTGCAGAATTGTGGGTCACTTCCTATGATATTATGTGTTAATTCAGCTTCAGCAAGTATTTATTTGACTTTTGCTGTGATGAATATATCATGCTGAACATATATGCAAAGTTATTTTATTCTATAATTTTGTCATTTTTTTTATAAGTGAAGTTAAATTTTCTACAAACACAGCCCTCTTCTAAAGCTTTGCAGGCTGCAACTCCTCACACCCTGTAACAATCCATGTAGTGATGGCCTCTGAAAACCCACACAGTGTGGCGTTCTGTCTATAAAGGAGACTATAGGTTTTGGGGGCTTGGCGAAATTTTTTTTGTTCTGTTTTTGTTTTTCTAGTTTTGATTTGGATTTTGTTTGGGATTTTTGTGTCAGACTAGCTATAGGAATAAAATTATTCTGCATTTGAAACTCAAGGAGCTAATTTTTAAAGGTAATGGACTGTTTCAAAGATTTTACTCCCTTTTTGGCGTTTGTAACTGCAAATCTTCAAGGATCCCAGATGCTTAGTCTCCAGGGACAACTTCTTTTGTTGTGTTTATTAATAGTATGTAAACAGGAGTACAAGGGCGATTAGTTATGTTACGGAATGATATGTGGTATTTTTAAACAAACTATAGCAAACAGTTCACCACATCAAAATCAGACTGTAAAGCTAAAACACCACATCATATGCAGACCTGGGGAGTGGGAATACTAAGGCAGGGCAGGGAGATACGGGTTTGGATCTAGTTCCTGATAAGGAACTTGTAAAAGATATTAACTACACAGGATATAACTTATAGATAGAAAATTTGTGTACAGACAAACTATGTCCATTCATGTTCATTCAGCTTTCTATGGATTTAGTCCAAATGATTTCAAACAATGTCACATGTGTTGGGATATCCATAAGCACAATTTGGTTTTATAATCCTAGTGGGAAATGATTCACTCCTTGGTTTATGGAAAGCAGGACATTTTAAATTTTCATGAGTAGGTTTTATGAAAAGTTAAACAAGAATTGTATTTAAAATTCAGTATCAGAATTTTCTCTGCAAATTAATAATAGATATTATTTTAAATAAAATTAAGGTTATGTGTGTATATTTTCATGCACGAGTTATTTAATATTTCATGAAATATTAAATGGATAGTCAAATCCATTCCTCTCAGTGTGAATGCCTGTGTACAGTACATAGCCATATATAAGCATACACCTGCATGCGCACACACACACACACGGAGAACTCCTTCCTGAATACAGGCATGACAAGGAACAGAGTTCTCAGAGCATTATGGAAAGGCTTTTCTATGACCCTGCAGGGTGCAGCATGAAGGCCTTTGATGTGGAGATGTACTTGGGATTTCAGGCTTGTGAGAAGCATACAGCTGAATAACCTCCATCCTAAATTTAGGATGCCACCGTTGTATCCCATGGTCAGGGTGAAATAGCATCATGTGACCAATAGGGTGTTTGAGCCACAAATTGTATGTGTTTGGAAAGGTGCATATATGGACAATCCTTGCAAAAATAAGGATTAATGTCACTGAACAGATACATTTCCCACATAACTTAGGATAGGATACTAAGAAATGTTTTTGGCATCCTTATATTACTTATGATTACAGAGTAAAAAAAATTCATGCTTCTATAATTAGCACATCTTTATGTTCTGGGGGTTTATTAATCAGTCTCCTAAACAGATGAAGATTTTTGTATATTAACACTTGAGGATATAAACTTGGCTAGCACTAATCACATGAGAGTTGAAATCAGCTTAAAAAAAATAAGAAATCAACAGTCTTTTGCCCCAGTGGCCATGAGAAACACTGGAAAAAGGGAGTGTCTTGTCTGGATTTGGAGAGAAAGGAATGTAAATATTCTACATGTCATTGCCTTCTACAAACCAATGCTATACATCTGGACACTTAAAATATTCTTAACTGTAAAGACCAGAAATTATTTATTTTTAAATTTGGTTTGATTATTATAGAAACAATATGTGACTACAGTATTTAAAATGTATTTTAGTGACTAAAGGCAAGTTGCTATATCCTTCTCCAATGTCCAGTTAAAAGCTAACCACTTAAGGAAAACTTGAATCAATTGTCATTGTCCTTTTTTTTTTTTTTTTACTTCCTCTGTACAAAAAAAATTGGCTAAAGGACAACAGCAACTAGGGCCTAAAAGCTGTGGCCAAAATTTTTTCCTTGAACATCTGCTCTGCAAAATGTTTCTTTTCTGATCAGGTAAAAAAACCCACCCATGATTATTTTCTACTCCTTTTTTTGTCAGTCTTATTCCTCCTGCTTCAACAGTCCCCAGGTTAACCTTAATCACGCTGCAAAAAGGTAATCAGGCATCTATTATTACCAGAATAGCTGGTACCTAGAAGCAGATTGTTTTTCAGGTTAGCTATAATGACTCATTTAAGATGCATTCAATTCTCAAAGTGATTTAAGACATCAGTTATGCCTGCAAGTATAAAATTACCAAGTCTGTCTGAGCACGGGAATGGGCTTCAGGCATAGCTGCTGGTATCACTGAAGCCTTGGATGAACTCAAGAGTCCACTTTCACAAGTCTTGTTGCTGGATTGAGAGAAGAACTTGTATTATCTAGATGACCTATTTGCAAACTTTTAATTTATATGCACTAAAATAATTTAACCAAATATGCTTTTGATTCATATTATGTTTTAAAATTTGAACTTTTTAGAGAAAGCCAAATCATTTTGTGAAAAATAACTTTGAGATTTGTAGAGTAAGAAAGAGTTTGAGTTTCTGGCTAATTAACTACACTGTTTTTTAATTATGAAAGAAGCTAAAATTTATTGTAAGTACAAGGAAACCTTTATTTCAAATTAAATATTCATGAAGGAGAATTATCAGAATTATATCCAGGGTTTGAAATGTTCACATTTCCTATTGCATTAGGTTTTATAGTAAATTATATGAGCTATGAGGTACAAACACATACAGAATATGTCAGTGCATTTGTGCTGACAAATCTTTAGCAGCGGGTCATACAATTTGCAAGGTGATAGATTTTGGTCTCTGAATCATACTTTTATGTTATATTTGCTTATTTATCAAAGTCCTCATATAACTTTTCTAAATTTTGCTGCCATTTTTGTATTCCTTGAATTCTTATTTTACTCATTCAAGCAAAACTGAAAGTTATTCTGGTAAGCATCAGGGAGAAAGACTTAACTGTGCAACATTAATTCAAATACTGTTTCTTTAAAACTCAATAATATTTATGAATACAAGATGAGTAAAGACTTCTCAGGACCTGATGAAGTTGATGAATTTAGTATTGTCTTTCATATATATGTCTAAAAGAAAGTGTTTTAGAAAACAAGGTAAGGGAATTAATTATGAAATTAACTCTTCACACAATCAGAATTTCATTTGAATTCTAACAGCCTGTTATTTTACCCTACAAAAAGTAAAACGCCGTGCAGTTATGTTTGCCAATCTTGTATAAGAAAACAGCAGGATTATGCTGTATTTGTTATATGAACTTCTCCAAAATTTTCTTTGACTCTGTCTTGTTCCCGAAAGGAATCTGTATTCTGTTTTAAGTATCTCTTCCTATGTTAACCCTAAGTGTACTTTTTTTTTTTTTTTCTTTTTTCCAATAAGGTAAGCTACTCCTACAATTTGAACCAAAACCACTGAATCCAGTTATGAGGTCTTTGACAGGCATCACCTTTGCTTTGGTCAGCGACAGTCTCTCTATCTCTCTCTCTTTTTCTGCTCCTCAGTATTGAATCCTGACTGACCAGTGTAAATTCACAGTGCAATGAAAGGTTTGCAATTTTATACGGCTACAGTATGACCCAGGAAATACAAGTATTATGCTGTCTGCTCTGGGTTCCAAGTTCAATCCCAAAAAAAATATTTGGAATCTAAATAAATACCCAACTTCTGAAGTGCTAAGCATGAGGACTTCTGACACTTTCCAAGATGTCAAGTTGTAAATTTACATTTCTGTCTCTTCTTGCGACATTTTGTTGCAGCCATGCTTGTATGCTGGGGTTTTTTCTCATGTTTTCCTCCCTTTGTAGAGTAGCTGACACTGTCTTCAACACTGTATCCATCTGGTTGTGTATGGTAGTCATTTTTTATAAACTGAAGAAAAATTTTATGACTTCTTCAGCATTAACGTCACGAATCGTGCTGTTAGGAATGTAAAGTACATTTTTTCACTGTATGCTGCCACCTGGTGTCTTGCTCTTTTAGAAGAGGGGCACCAGGGGACATCAAGCACTTGGACATAGGCAGATCTGTTTGTGCAGAATTAAGGTATTGTGCGGAAGTTAAAAGGTTTAATGATCAAACTTAATTGCCCTAAGTTTATAGTCTATTTTTAGTTTATATTTAGAAACGACACATTGTAACTTTGATAACAAAAAGCTTTGACTGAAGAAAAAAACTGTAAGCGAAAATTTGTGAGTCACTTATTGACTTAGAAGTTGTTCCCAAAGCAATGTTGATACTGGAAAATGAAAGAAATATGCAGACATCTCTTTGCAAGTGGGGAAATGATTGTTTTATCTACTATGCATGGCTAAAATAACCTGTTTAGTTATTTGCACCCCTTTCAAGCAAATAGATGCTTCTCATGACAACACACTTATTGCCAGATAAGTCTCCTGGCAGCCTTGTCTCCTTCCAGTGGTTTCTGTGTATGCCTAAACCGTCTCATTTACTGGAATCTTCCAGGTGAAAATTTTAAGCAAATGGCTTCTTCTAAAAGCTGTTTCCAACCATTAGGTTATAGGGTTAACTTAAATATTATGGTGATGGTAACAGTGGGTGAACATTGATTTTCCCTTGGTTTGAGACAAAGAGCCTAAAGAACTTTCAAAGCATAGCAAATAGTAAATTTTAAATGGTCCTGCAGAATATTCAAACTATGTTGAATGTTCTGTTTTATCATACATAGTCTGATTTTGCAGACTAGCAGTGTGGAGGACAGGGATTCAGCCTACTACATCAGAAATAAACCTGGGAAGGAAGAAAGCAAAATTATACGGTGTGTAAACTTAAGTGTATCTGCACATTAATTTTTTTTTTAATTATTCTTCATCAGTAAATCTTCTCCTCTTGTGAAATCAACTGTAGAAGGCTCAGTTTCTCTAGACATGGTAGAATGTCAGAATATCAGCAATTTTTTTAGTTTAACAACTCAGATAAAAAGTTGGTCAAGTCTAAATTTTTGAGAGTGTGCTGGGCTTTGCTTTCCATGACAATATGTTCTGAATGTCAGACGCCACGTGAAATGTTCCCATTTGTTCTCCAATTTTATTGCCTGATAAGTTTAGATCAAGTCTGTCTTCTGTGCTCTTCCATATGGATTGTGTTGAATCCCTACCAAGTTTCCCTTTTTTTCCTGATGTTGCTTAAATATGTTTAACTGTATATCAGTATGAAATTTTAACTCTTTTTCAGCACCTGCCAAGAAAAGCTTACATGGTATTTATATCACTGGGTTGCTTTTTTTTTTTTTAATACTTTGCAAATTTTCCCTGTCAGAATATGATCTATAGACTGCATTTCTGCATTGAAGAATTTCAGTTCTGAGATGGAGTATGGCATTCCTGTTGCATGCATGTGCAAATATGGGCAAAATTGTTAAATCATTTTCAATTAGAAGCCTGTGAGTGCAGAACTGCTGCAATATAAGTAAACTCCTTCTTAATGTCAATGGCATTAAGAACTTACTTCTCTGAAGAAAAACAAAATCCACTAAGCACCAAAGAGTTTCATTAATATTTTTTTGATGTTTAAGTTGCTACAATGGTGTATACATCTGAATGGAATTGCATTATTTTTGGTATCAGCCAACACTTGCAAAAGTGATCACTGCAGATACACAGGAAGTAATCACCACTCAAAAACAAGGGACAATCTTTTTTAAAGATTAAATCTGTGAAAGTTACTGATATTTTGGAAGCTAAAAGTAAATTGGTCTCAAAACATGCTAAGGGCATTTTTCTGGGAAAAAGTTTATAACCCATCAAAGCAGCAGATGGAAGCTTGTGCACATTATCATCACAGTCTTACTGTCAGCCATGCAGTGAAGTCCCAATGCAGGATTTGCATTTTACTCCAGAATCACAGTTTGTCATTGGGATTTCCACGTTTTTATACACATCCTCTAATCTACTGCAGGTCTGGGGAGAGGAAAGTAGTCTAGATGGATCCAATACAGCCACAGACATGCTCTGAGTCGCTGACAGCTGCACATGGAAGCCCTTACTAGGCTATTTCTCTTACATGGAAGCTGTTTCTCATGCACTGAGTTTTATCTCAGTATAAATTCTCCTAGTGACACATGTCTTCTCTTTTTCATGCCTAATAGAGCCTTTCATAGCAAGTAATAAATGCCAAATATTTCTGGGAAACTGTTGAAAAGAAGAAATCTGAAATTTCCTGTTAAAATTGTACTGAGATATATTGCATCAGTTATTACATCTGTACAGCTCACCATTTTTAGAATTCCACCTCTTTGAAAGGAAATAATTGGAAGATATGGTTGGGGATTAATTACGCCACATGCAGACCAGCATAAGGATTTTAATGATGTAATTCCTTAAAACAGTGTTGAAGATCTGTGCTGAAATGAGAAAAAAGTGTTCTGTGGGAAAGCCTTTAATAAACACTATAGAAAAAGAAGTGTTCATGTATTTGTGACTCTTTCCATCCTGTTCAGTAATAACTCAAGATACCTTCAGAATCACTCAGAGCAGACTTTCAGAAAGGGACAGTATGAAGGGATGGAAAGCAAGAGAGCTTGCAGAAAGCTAGATTACAGATTTAGTGGGAACTGGGGATAAGGGGCTTTAAAGCTGTGAAAAACTTGAACTTTTGCCAGCAGACCAATAGGTGACAAAACTTTATACAGCCCAACAGTGTTGCACAAGACTTTCAGCTGGGACAAACCGTTGTTGGAAGATGAATTGTTCATTAACTCGTAATTTGCCAGGGCCACCTTCAGTTTTAGTTTTGGACAGCTCTATGAAGAAGTCCATTGTATCTCTATCAGACTCTGTGAGTGCTTATTACATCTCTGACGATTTAGATCACTGGGAGGGAAGCAGACAAACTAAATAGCACAGGTTGAAGATCATCTTGTGACTGAGAGCCCTTACCTTATCCCTCAGCAATTCAGGAGAAGGGAAAGATCAGAGTGTTTTGAGACGGAAAAAATGGTGTCATTTCATGAGTTCATTTGTAAGGTAGTTCCTAGGTTTAGGGGTGCAGCTGCTTTCTGTCTCCTCCTTTGTGTGATTCACGGAGGGGGTTCAAACCACCCAGCTGTCTCATGCAGTACTGCCATGTAAAGCAGGTGAGATGCACAATGATTGCAGGCAATCACGTGTGAGCTGCCAAAAAACTACTGAGAAAACTACTGCTTTGAGTATCTGCTGTGCTGATCTCCAAAGTGATAGTAACTATTAGTGGCTGTTTAAACTAATATTTAAAAAGTTGTCTTGACAAGCTAGGGATTGTTCTATTTATTATAAAGTAGTGTTACTGTAAAACTGGTTTTAAGTAATCTTTTATTATTTATATCCAAAAGTTTGGTGCTCGATGGGACTTTGGCACATGTTGAGATGTTATGAAATTTAAATCCCTTTTGGCATAATGGTGTATATAAAAACAGGAAAGATCAGAATTATTTTTAAATTATGATTTACTTTATCTTAACTATGCTCCTGAATCATTAAAGTGTCCTTTTTCCTCTTTCTTCTTTTTTTTGTCTTTTTCCTTTTTTGATTTTTTATTTCTTCTTTCTTTTTTTCTCTTTTTTTTTTTGTTTTCTCCTCTCTTCCTTCTATTTTCTTTGCATTTTCCACCTTTCTGACTTTCACTCTGGCTCTGCATCTTGCCTAAAGTCACTATAGTTACTTACACCAAATTGTGCTCACCCTGCTCCAAAGTACAGTTTGCCTCCCGCATATTCCATGGTTGTCTTTTACCAGATCAGTCCCAATAAGCTCACAGGGATGGTTGTTAAGCCTTGCTCATTTCTATAAGCATTTTAATTTCTTCTTTTCTAATATACAGCTGTACAGTGAGTCTACCTGTGAGTTGAACAAGGTAGAATATTGGCACTTAGTGCAAAGATAGGTATTCTGTATTTTCCCAGCCATGGACTGAAGACCAGTGCCCCTGGGGGACAAGTTCATCACTAATAGTTGTTTATGCTGTCAGTCTTGTTAGTATTGAATTTAGACTCCATAAATTCATGTCTCTGCTTGCAGCTGTGGTTATTTTAAGTGTGATTTGGGGGGAGGGGAATAATGTGTATTTAGCTGAAGAGAGAATATGCAAAACCTCAAGAAAGAAAAGCTGTGTTAAAGGGGAAAGAAACAATGTAATATGTAAATATGCCTTTTGGTGAGAATTTCCTGTGTTTTATCTAAGAAAGAATTTCAGGCTTGAATCCAAGACAAATAAAGGAGCACAGAACCAGGGAATGAAGACAGAATTTGAGTTAGAAAAACAGTGACGACAGTTTAGTCTTTCTGCCAGTAGGTGGAGAGCACAGGAAAGTAGAAGCATGCACATAAAGAAAGATGGAAAAAACCTTGCATCAGCTTCTTTAAGGGAGTGAAAGAAGAAAAAGGCAAGAAGCAGGCTGGGAGTGGGAACAGACTGTAAACCCGGAGCAAATTGGGGGAAAAAAATAGATTCTGAAAAGTAAAGAGGAAATGACAATTCCAAAAATATCAGCTTGGTCAAATCAGTTTGCTGGCAGTGTATAAATAATTATCTTCTTTTATGCCTTGTACACAGTATTCTTTACTTCTGGAACATGGTGGGAAAACGTGGCATGAATAGTTTGCATTACTGAAATGGAATAAATCCATGTCTGCCTTTTCAAGTACTTTTCCAGACACAGACATGCTGTAAGTGACATCATGGATAGCCATTTCTTTTTGTCCTTTACATGTACCTCTTCCTCCTGAGCTCTCCTTCTTCCTGTCTCTTGCACTTTCTGTCTCTCTGTCTCTCACTCTCTTCCATCTCTCACTTCTTGTTTGCTTGCTTTCCCTTTTTCTTTTTCTTTTCCTTTTCTTTTCTTTTCTTGTATTTTCTTTTTCTTTTTCTTTTTCTCTTTCTCTTTTTCTTTTCCTTTTCCTTTTCCTTTTTTTTTTTTTTTGGACTTCAAAGCCAGGGTGGAAGCAAGGAATTTTGTTAGCTCTCTGTTTAATAGTTAAAAGAGCGTGGTTCGGGGTTTTTTAATGCACAAAATTCCTCTCAGTGAGACATGCCACACATTCTGATCTCTCTCCTTCAGGCAGTTACACACTATTAAATATGGGGTTGGAAATGACACGCGTCTGGAAATGCAGAAATGAAACAACCTTCCACTTTCTGCACTGCACTATACAATGAAGGTGTTGTAAATTGTTAATTGAGTGGCATGGGCTTCTAGTTAGTGGGGCTTTCTATAAATAGAAACTGTACATTCCAATGTGTTGCCACTTTTTATTTTCTTCAAACTAACTGAAGAACCTTTCTATGTTACATAGAGATTAGCTAAGTTTTTAGTTTGTCTGTTTTTACTCCCTAACGCATAGCTTGTGCTCTGAATTTTTTTTCTATTTACCTTCTCCTACTGAACTGTCTTTATGATATTTTTGTGCTAGCCCTATTTTAAAAGAGAAAAAAAATCCAAACAACCTATAATGGCACTTGATATTTCCCATATCCTACCACGCAATAAATAGTGAAATGTGATTATTGTATTTTAAATAATACTGCACACATTACATAGAAAATAATAGTAAAGCATTGCCATGAAGAATACAGAAAAGCAAACAGGGTACTGCCTGAGATGGAAAGACAGGAGATTCTTCGACCTTCCAAAACTATTCTGAAGTTTTGGATTCCCACTCTAGAAAGAAAATACTGTATGTGAATGGAAGTAGACTGGGAAGCTTATCCCACAGCAGTTTGATAGGTGACAAAAAAACTGCACATGGGAGGCATCTGGTGAGGAATTATAGGCCACTGAGTCTGAAGACTGCAATGTGAAAACAAAGTAGGGTTTAATTTCATAGAAGGGAGAGGAGTAGATGATGGAATTAATCACTCAGTAGTCTGTGATCCTTCAGAATGCACTTTCTTTACAAAGCCATCACTCTTAGTCCAGCATATTTTAACTGCAGTGTTATATCCCTAGGAGTCTGCAACATACCTTACAAATATCAATGAGTAAATGCAAGATTATGTGGGATTAAATATACTGATTAAATTGAAATGTGATGTGTTTCAAAACACCTCAAATGATTGACTGACATAGGTGTCCTTGGAAGCCTGATGGAACTTTCAAGTAGCAATATTTTAAATTTAAAATGTTTAATATTTAAAATATTTCATATTTAATATTCTGAATTTGCTGCTATTAAATTCAACAATTCAGTATCTGATTGGAGAATCCATGGAGGGATAGTTTTAAGGCAGATAGCAAAAAACATGACAGAAAGTGATAGAGCCAATTTTATATCCATCTTTTGAACTATTAAAACAGAGTTGTGTTGGCTCTTTGTGGAGCTTTGTTACACAGTCACATGCAATTTGTCTAATTCTTCTTTTGCTTCTTTGCCAATACAAAAACAATTCAAGAAGCATCTAGTTTTGCTGTTGCCGACATTGAGAGATGTTTCAACATGCTTAGGGATTTCAGGGTGTTTTAAAACCTCTGTATTCTTAGAAAAGGAAATAATCTTTAACAGGTTTCTCACATAGTTTAGCACATCCTGTGGATAATGTCTTGGAAATACAGACATTACAGGGGAAAATCAGAGCATATGGATTCTATATTAAGAAAAGGTAGACATTTAAGGTTGCTTTTTTTTCTAATTCAGAGAACCTATCTACCTAGAAGCCATGCTGCACTTCAGGAGGACGTGATTGTCAAACATAGTCAAATATTGCCAAGAAATAAAGGAGTCTGGGCATTTATATGTTCTCTTCCTTGCACTTTTAATAAGGAAGAATTTATAATTTCTTCCAAGGGCCTAAGGTCTGCCTTGAAAGCATAACAAAATTTTCAGAAGTCTAGTTGACTTTACATTAAAATTTCTCTTCTGTGAGCAACATAAACATTTGGGAGTCAGTGAGGTTAGGTTTATAAGAACTTCCAAGAGTATGTTGCTCTTTTCCTCTTTTTCTTTTCATGTTCTGAAGATATTTGTACTTTTCTGAAGTAGTTGTTCCCTTCATCCATCTGAGCACAACACACAGTACTGAATTCAAAACATAATTTTTTTAGTTATGGGCTTAAGTGTGTGCATACATAGAATGCAGGTAGTTTTTCCAAAGTGCTACCACAGAGAATCTCTGATAGTGTTTCCCTGTCCCATGAGATATTTATACCTTTTTTTATTTATTTATACAATTTTTTAAAATTTTTTTTTCTGATGGGTCCTTTGACACACCTATTGGAAAATATTTAGCTGATAGATGAGATTATTTGCCAAAGGAGTTTTGAAGACCAAGAACATTTGTTGAAGAGCAAGACCTTGAGTCACTGAGACAGAGCCGATATGTCTTGTAACTTTATTCAGAATTTCACAATCCTCGCTAAACTGCAAGATAAGGGCCAAAGGCAACAAACCAGCAGGAGCCAACTCAGAATGTGCCAAAGTTCATAGAACAGTTGCTTCAGGCTAAAGTTTGTTGACCCTTAATCACTCGGGGTCATCAGTGGTTCTGCTGCAGGGCCCTGCAGAACGTGAGCCCGATCAGATCTCCCGCTGCTCCTGCCCAGGCTACCGGTAGGGTGGAGTGAAAGCCGGGATACACGAATTCCAAGGCAGCGTTTCATCGGTGCCTGCCTGTCAGAATGCTTTTTTGGACTACTGTCCTTCCATAACACACGTGTTGTCTAATTCTAAACTTCCTTAATCTCTTGCAAATGGTGTCAGTGGAGTTAATCACAGCGCAGGCAAAAGATTCCTTACAGTTAACATACCTTGTATGCTTTTGGTACTGTGTTTTGTCATTGATTGATATTCATGTAAGCACGTAGGTACACAGTTTAAGTTTTAAATCATTTTTTGTTAAGTCACAGTGATGACATTGTTGAGAAGTGCCCTTTTCCTGTTAAGTCTCCTTTGACTATTAGTATTGCCTTCAATAACTGCATTGCAATGAGTATGTTACATTGCTGCATAATCCTGTGAACGATTGTAGAGAAACAACGGGCATTTCATACTCTAATCTTGCAACAAATTCAGCGTGTAAGCATACACTGACAAAAAACACGCTTCTGTCTTGTGGTCTGTAACAAGATACCGAGTAGTAGCTAGTAACAAGTATTAGTTAATGTAGCAATGATGCCATTCATGATATAGTAAAATCTTTAATGTGTGTTTTTATGAGCTGTAGTATACATTTGGACAGTTCACAAATTTTTACAAATATAATCTTTATGACAGTGATAGAACTTTAGAAAATACCTCATTCCTGCAAGATAAAGGCATGTCAGTATAGTCCGTGAAGAACATAAATTGCATAAAAAGGTTTTGAGAATTCTTCAAAAGCTCCAGAATTGTCAGTGTTTCTCATAATCCTTTTATATATGAAAGCAGAAAAAAAGAAAAGAGGCATAAGGGCATATTGACCCCTGGAGCAGCAGTGTGCCGAAGGGGCTGACTATTTGGGAAATGGATGATCCTCTTTGACAGGAAAGTGGAAATGAGGAAAAGGGAAGGATAACAACAGTTCATATTTCACAAAAAATTAAAAGATGAAACATTTCATGAAGAAAAAAACACCAAAATGTTCTATATCAAAAATACTCTATATTTTGTAAGGTTCAGGATTATGAGAGCCAAGATGCTTCAGAAAAATACTTCTAGGGTAAGATTCACAACTGTGAGAAAAGCCAAAACACAGGAGGCTGGAATCCTTCACACTCTTCCTAGTAAGGATCATCCCCATATACATCAGCAAAGCTGTCTCATTGACTGCTCCAAGTCCTTCCAGTACTGTACTCTTTTGCTGGGGTTTCTGAAAACGTTTGATATCAGTCAAGATCCCAGTGTTCCCAGAATACTTAGAATGTTATTTATATGACATAAAAGATCATTTTCCTTGTACTCCCACATCGGTCTGCATGAGGATTGTTGCTTTATGCTGGTTACTTTCCTTCTGGCGTATGGGTAATTCTTCTGCCCTGTTTGTACAGGATCTTATACAATGCGGTTGTGGTCCAAGTCTGTGGCTCTTGAGCGCTTCAGTAATACAAATACTGTTGTCACTACTTGAAATAGGTTTGTAAAGTCTGCGTGTCTGATCTTGATGAGAACTAAAGCAAAAGTACTACCAGGCTACCAATATCACCTCTATTCTTACTTTTTCAATTGCTGCGAGTATGCTGTTTAATTTCAGTAACAGTCCTATTTCAAGAAGATTTCAGTCTAAAGACCAAGGTAAGGCAGTTCACACTAGGAGACAGACAAAAAAATCACAGAATTATTAATGAGTAAAACATTCTTAAAAATGGTCTCTCATTATCTGGTCTTCAACTAACAATGGGCTAGGGGCAGCATTTGGCATGGGAAGGGACACTTCTAAGTCTTCGGGGACATAATTGCTGGATGCAATGATTGGCTGTATTTGACACGATAAGCCAGTGAACAAGGCATCTATGAGTATGTTTTTGATCCAGGAAAGACGGCATACTGTGAGAAAGAAACAAATCAGCATGGTCACAGTCTGAGTTAAGATCAGAAGCAGGTAATGAAAGAATAGCAATGAAGGTGCTGATTTGGACTGTGTTAGGTGAAATATGAAGATGATGACTTGTAATTTCCATCTGAAATTGGTGAGTGTCAACTATCTCTACAAATGAAAATCAAAACCGTTACAGACAGGAAATACAATGAATAATTTATATTTAATGTTATGGAAATGGCATAAATAAATTATATGCAAAAGCATCATTTGAGAAACACATGTAATAACTATGGTGGGAAAGTGTATATGAAGAATTAAGTAGAAAGTTTAAATGAAAGACTATTTTTATTAATACAGAATAGATTGAGGAATTTATAAAAAAGAAAAAAAAGTCTGCACACAATTTTCCCTAGTTTGGAGGAGTTTTTAAAAGATCCTCTCTCCTAGCTATTAAAGAGCAGATTTTATCATTAGTCTACGTGAATAAATTATACCTTTGTCTTCTTCCACATATCATTGTCATCTTCTAGCAGATAGTCTTTAAGATTTACTTGAAAAAAAAGGCACAACTTTGCATTTCCCAATGTCTGGTGATCTTACAGTATTATTAGCAAATTTTACCCCAAAAACACCATCAATGCCACCTTTCAAAATGAAAAATTGACTCAGTTCTTCCAAACAGTAAATCACCTTCCTGTGTGAATCCACATGGAATATGCAACTTCCATAAAATGCATGGGAAATCCTTTCTTAATTCCTGCTGAGGTCTGTGTGGTTATCTGAAGTTCCCACAGAAGCTGTACGAGCTATTAAATCTCTCCTTACTGTTTTCACTGAATTCTAATAGGTAGAATCAAAGTAGTAATTGTGCTGTTACTCTGTTTTTGTCTCATGGGTTGTTTATGTGCGTGTATGAAGTTCCCACTCTTGCAAACATTGGGGCAGCTCAGCTGTAATGTCCAGCACTGGGAGCTCTGGTGTTTACCAAGCATTTAATTTCCACCTCTTCAACAAACACATCTGTTCTGTCAGTTTCTAGATACTCTGGAATTGACTCTCCCTCAGCTAAATAAGTTTTTCCCAACTTGTGCAGTTGTCCTTCCACTAAAAGGCTGTACTTGAGGAAAATTTTACCTGTTCTGCCTGTGACTCTCCCAAGTCTTGGCCCCATCAGCTGTTCATTAAAACCTTACTGATCCCACTGTGCTAGAGAGCTGTGTTCCTCACCTGCAGGAGGAATTAATCCAAATGAGAGACATTTCATTGTAGGATTCCTGCTCCACTGCCTATTTTATTTTGGACTAAAGTAATTTTAAAAGATTTTGGTAATTTCATTTGTAGGTAATAGGTAAGTTGTTCATACCAAAGTTTGTATAACACATAGAAAATAATTCCATGTAGCAGGAACTTAAATTACTTTGGGAAAATTTCTTTCAAGTGGAATAATAGAATCATTAAGGCTGATCATCTAAGATTCAGCCATGAACCTAACACTGCAAGTTCCCCCACTAAACCATGTCCCCAAACACTACATCTGTATGTTTCTGAACATCTACAGGAGTGGTAACTCCACTGCTTCCCTGAGCATCCTGTTCCAATGCTTGACCACACTTTCAGTGTGGAAATTTTTTCCTAATATTCAATCTAAACCTCCCTTGGTGCAACCTGAGGCCATTTCCTCCCATCCTATTGCTTGTTATTTGGGAGAAGAGGCTGATCCCCGCCTTGCTGCAGCCTCCTTTTGGGTAGTTTTGGTATCAGAAGCTGTATTATGTTACTAGGCATTTTAAAAAGAGGTTCCAGATTGCTTTTAACCTGGCTCCTCTAACTAAGCACTATAAAGGCTAATTAATTGTTTTGTGACTCCTTTCATAGCTGGCAGTAGGAAATGGACTTTGCCTTGTTGGATTTGTGATGTAGGTGACAGAAGGCTTTCTGAGCATAAGGCAGCTCAATAGTTTACTTCCATCCCACATGAGGTACAACATGACACAGGCAAGTCATGACCCTTCTTTGAAGGGGTACATTCAATTTGTTCCCAGGCACCAAAGTTGGTTCTCAAACTTTATTTCAGTAGCGGCTTGTAAAACTGACAGGGCAAATAAAGCATCTGATGAAAGTGAGATTGAATTGACCAAAGAAACATCAATTTCTTTAGCATTTGAAGTCAGAAAAGACAGGGAAGATAGTCTTCAGCATCTAGGAAATGATTCAGTGCTTGCCAAAGTCAAGGAAATCTTCCCACTGATTTCTCTTAAGTTTAATTAACAAAACTACTGCGGCAGAGCTGTGTTCAGGGTTTTACATTGGATCATGATCAGTGATTACTCCTGGAAAAGTTCATTTACTCACACGTAATTCAAATTAAATAAATACTCACAGATGGAACTGAGGTGAATTTTGTCACTTCAGAAGTAAATACCTTTATAGTATATCATATCTTTCATTCTGGCAAGCACTTGGGAATCAGCTCAAAGTATAGTAAGTGGTTTGATAACTGTATGTAGGAATGTGGAAAAGATATCTAAGAGTGACTGGCTTTTAAGTCTTGCCAGCAAAGGCGTAAGAGGATTGATTCATTTGCTACAGAATGCAATTAAAAGTTCAACTTTGTATTACTTTAATGGCAAAAGGATAGTTAATTTTTACACCATTTACAGGAGAAAGTTGCAGATTGGAATCATCTCAAGTCTTTAAAATAAATTAGGTTACTTCCTAGGAAACAAGATTGGAAAGATGTGACATGGTTTCAGAAGTCTCTCTTGTTCCAGCAGTTCCCATCCATAGTAATTTCTTTCTTAGGTTATGAAAAGATCAAGATTTGTTCATGAATCAGTATGTCAGCAACTTCCTTGCTTTAGTTTTTCAGGAAAATAAGAACTAAAATAAAAGCTCACACTTTGTTTCATCACCTCTAGGCTTTGGAACAGAATGATCATCCCTTGCTAGCCAGGGGCTTTCAGAGGACAAAAGGCTGGCTATACTTTTCCCTAAAATATTCATCATAAATCACAAGAAGTGAGATACAGACCAGAGAAGCCAGGGATGGTATGAAGACTCTCTTTATCATCCAGTCTCATTATTAAACAAATCTTCAAGAGGACTCTTTTCACGACTACTAGAAATACTGATTTCTTTTTCTTTCCCATCATCATCATCTCCTACACAAAATTTTATTTCTTTTTTGTATCTGGCTTATTTAATTTAATTTACTAAATTAACTTACTGCCAAACACTTACGACCTACAACCTGAATCTCTCCTGAATATTTTAGGCTCCTGAAAACTACTTTGTTGAAATGCATGGTGGATAATTGCCTGTAAGACATAGACTAGCTGCTGTCTTCTACTTCGTTTCATGCAATTTTTGTGAGAAGGAAGGAAGGAAGGCAGGAAAAACTAGGAGAAAAACTAACCACATTATTGAAATCCTTTAAATTTTACAATACATGAGTATGTTAACTTGCAAAAGAAATAGGAATATCAGGAAGTAATAATTTTCAGCACTTTCAATACTTTTTAATCAATGATGGTCTGAACAGTATCTAACTGCTTTCAGAACATTTTGATTTTTAATGAAAGCCAGAAATCTGTAGCTGCAGCAGCTTTTCTATAACTTTATATGAGAGAACAGAGTTGATGAAGATAGAGGCTATCCCGAAGTGCCTCTCTAGTGATGAAATAGTAAATCAATCTTATGTGACATATTTTTCTTAGTCTCAACTTCCTCATAACTTAACTATGGAATTTTAAGCATAGGAAAAAAAAAATCAGGAAACTTGCTGCAATGTATTTGTATGCCAGGGTTGTTTCTATGTGTATATGAACATTATGGTTTTCTCCAGAACTAGATGCTTCTAGTGCCAGTATTTCAGGACTGCTCTGTTAGGAATATTCAGGTTTCATAACACACATACCAATCAGGAGAGCAAGTGCTGAAATATATGGTATTTTGTGTGGTGTTTGTTAAGCTGAAAGTTTGGATTGTTTAGTCCTGTTCAAATGTAGCTTTGAAGCTATGTACACTTGTAAATACTGTCACGTTCTCACAAACATAAATTAACTTTCCTCAGACCACTTGGAAGCCCACAGAAATTTCTTTTCACTAGTTATGGCAACATCATCTCCTTCTGCTGCCATTATTTGCTTTCTTGATGTCCGTGGAAAGTACTTCAAGACAATCTGTCACATCTGCAGCAACTGTAAGTGTATGCTTTGAGCCAACATCTTTTTCCTGCTTGTATTTCAGGCTTGAATTTATGCATTTCTTTGACATCTTCACAAGAAGTTCTTACGCTTCATAGGACTCAATGCACACAGCAGGAGCTATATCAGCTTCCATCCTCTGTGTTTTTTGGGGAACTCCCTGAAGTCTTATTGATTCTAGTTTTCACAGAATTTTATCTGTTCCTCAGACTGAGTGCAGAACTGCTCTTCTGTGTTCGGCAGTGTTTTGCATTATCTTCTCAGCCATTTTGTCCCGCATCTAAAAGGGGCATCCAGATTCCATTAGGAACTCAGAACAAATTAGTTCCACCTCATTCTAAACACTCTGAGAGATAATCTGGTTTTGAACTAGATACCTTAGCTAAAGATGTCCATTTTAATGGCTTGGCAATTTGAATTATGTTAGTCCAGACAGTTTTCAACCCATTTCACTGTCTGCTCTTCCAGCTCATGCTTCCAGCTTTAAAATGAGACTGCTTTGGGAGACACTGTATAAAATCTTATGAAAGTTAAGGTATGTTATATTATCTGCTCTCTTCTTGTCTGTGTAGCCAGCGATTACATCTTGAAAGACAAATAAGGTTGGTCAAGGATGATTTGTTCTTAGTTAATTGACATTGATTGCTCCCAATTGCCTTCCTGTCACTCATGTCTTTAGTAATGGATTCCAAGGTCTGCTCTGTGATGTTTTCCTGGTCTGAGATGGGCTTACAAGCTTAGAGTCATTGCTTTTTTACCTCCTTTGAGTATAGGAGTAAGTCTTCCCCAGCCATCAGGAAACCCCACAGCTGTCCTGGTTTTCCACTGATGCTAGTAGCCCTGCAATCACATCAGCCATCTCTTTCAGCATGCCTGGGTAGATTTCTTATAGTCTCACAGGTTAGAATACATTCAGTTTCTCTAAACAGTCCCTGGCCTTTTGGGTTCTCACATCTGGATGTTCCCCTCTTTTCCAAATCATGTTAAGCCCAGATTTTAGGGAGTAGGATTTAACTGTGGAAAGTGATCAGAGTGGTGCAAATTTTGACTAGACTAGAAATACAAAACAATGGAGAAATAGGCATTAGAAAGGCAGACTGAAAAATCTTGATCTAATTTATGTGTAGGTTAGCTTATCACGACTATCACCACATCACTTAAAAAACAGGCAAATATAAATAAAACTTTCGTTCTATACTGCTGTTTTGAGAGACACAGAAAGTTTTGCAATTTGCTGCATACACAGCCCATTCCTTCCTGAACTGAATTCAGATCACAAATACTGAGTTTGAAGGTCTAAAGTACATGGGTCGTCAAGGGTATTGCATTCTCCTATTCTTTCCAATGAAAAACAAGCACTCATACAAGGATTGGTGCAGTGTTGTTGTTTTGTTTGTTGGTTGACTGGTTTATTTTCACTGAGCCATATTTCTGCTTACTTTGCTGCCAAGACACAAGAAAGAAATAGGGTTTTTTTTAAAGAGATATCTACCCTTCCTGAAGCCAGCCTGTAGTGTAAATTTACATGCAAAACTAGGGATTAAAGATGGGTGGATACAAAATTTTATATTTATCTTACTCATATAAATCTTTTCACAAAATCTTTTTCATATGAAATACAGCTGTTTTTTCATAAATCTACTCTACCAGTCAGCAGACTAAATGTTTTTTAAAAAGCACCTCTTCTTTTCATGTGATGAAACGGGATTTTCAGACTTCTAGAGTTTTTTGCACTATTGTAGTGGTCAGGAATATTTTCAAATGCTTGTGAAAAATTGGTTCTAGAAGAGTTGAGTGTGAACATAAGGTTCAGTCAAAAGTGTATTGGCAGAAAATGTTTCATACTTGTAATAGTCCCTCTTAACTAAAATACAGAATAATTCAAACTCTCCTTAGGGAACTGGTATTGGTACGAAAGCCAAAAGTGTACTTGGACTCTTGTGTGCTGTTTCCCTCTGGAAAGTTTTGAAAGCTTAGAAACTGTGAACTACATTTTTGTAATATGCCACACAAAGTTTGGGAAAGTTGGAACAATTCAGGAAGAAACTGTACTAGTAAGGAATGATCCTGGGGAAATACAGGAAATGCTCAGCACTTCACAGAATTGGACCCTCTTAGTACTCTCAGGATCTGCAGTGCATCTGTCTGCAAGCCTGAGTGAGATTTTCATGGGAATAGCGTGGGAACACAGACATTGATGAGATACTTCTTTGCTCAGAAACCAAAAATAAAATTCAGAACAAAATAAATAAAGTGATCCTGAGAGAAGAACAATTTTAGAACTTCTGGAAAAGGAAGGAGTTTAAAAGGGCTCTCTTCATAGTAAATGTAGCAATTAGTAAAAGTTTTAATAGAAATCTTGTGTTTTAAGAGTAGATTTTTATTACCTTTTATGCTTATCCATATTTGCCTACACAGAACTGTGTCTTTAAAAAGAAAATGGACACAACACAGGAAGATTTTGAGCCAGGTTGCCTCAGCTTGAGGCTTCACTTACTGAAGTAATTGGCAAAGTTCCTACCACAGGAACTTTGTGCTCTGTGTCAGTAACAATTTCTTTTTTCCCATGAATTAGAAATGTATCATCTATAGAAAACAAAATTGTTTGGAATTTGTGGTAGATAAATGAATGGCAGTATTGAATCATCTCCAACTTTTAAGTGACCCATAAAAAGAGTTTACAAAATAAGGATTTTTCAGACAGAGCATGTCCTTCACCAGCTATGGTTGGCCCTTCTTTGAATACAAAATTATTATACCTGTTAATTAAAATAAAAATTGCAGTATTGTTTTGTGGTGTATCGACCCCTGTCTAGTGTAACTCTCACTGATTCTAACAATTCTAACAATCAAGATCTTATAAACAACTGAACTAAAATATGGAACTTCTTTCTGGAAAACATTTTGATATCAGAATGCAAGCTACAGAAATACAAAGCATGCTAGATCATGTAGAGTAGAAAAGCTTAATAATTGGAAGAAAAAAGTGTATGTATTCAAAAATAAGATTAATTAACATTTCTATGTGTTAATCTTGCAAAATACTACACTTTTATGCATGATGTGTAGAAAAGTCTATCACGACAATCAGAATATTTGCAGAATTGGTTTTTTAGGCACTTGAAACCCCCCAAACATTCCTTTTAATGGTAAAGCATTATTATTTACATTTTAAAGATGAGAAAAATTAGATGTTTGTAAGATTTGTAAGTGGCAGAAAAGATTGTCCAACTACTACTGAAGTTTTAGTAGCAGACCATGACTCCCCAGTAGTCTTGCTCTAAGAAAAGGAGTAACTAGTCTGCCAGCTTACCCATGCAGTAAGCTCATCCTAACCTGAAGCATGTGTAGCTGATTATTAAGGTGTTGAATGACACCCACAATCCCCTGCAATCATTTGCAAAACACCCCTCCTTCCTCCCAGGCTTTTAAAATGTGTCAGCAGCATAAGCAGAACTTCACAGATGTATTTCCCTTGATTTCTGCATTTTTATGGCATCAGAGCTCCCAGCTTGGCAGATAGTACCTGAGAATAAAATGCAATTACTGCAGAGACAGAAGACATGGAATGTGTGAGCTGTCTGTGCTGTTGTCTCTCCATGTAGGTACATACTAGGAAATGTTAGTTCAGGGATTACTCAGCTGAACAAGGTGTTAAAAGACCCTGAAGACATGCAATAGGAGTTGATCATATCACAGATCTGGAGCAGTGATCCTACTGGTAGCACTTCCAGCTGAGGAAATTATGTGGCAGATGAAACATGTATTTCTCTGGTTTATTAACTGTACCAGAATAACCAGGTACTGGGGCTTTTGAAGAGAGGAAATTTGATACTCAGTTTGACCAGAGTTTAGATATTAATATGGAAATGGCTATAATTGTATACTTTTTCTCAAACGAAAAGAAAGGTGATTAGGTTGCAAGCATTTTAGCATACAATAGCTGAGCATATAAATCTTTTGTTTTCCAAGGAGGTTTTTCAAGGGCTTGGGGTATTTTTTAGAGCTTTCATTTTTATATTTGGATTAAAAAAACTACTTTGCATCCTTTCCATAAGCTCTTTTTGGAGTCAAAGCTCCCATTTATTTTCAGAAATCATGTTACATGATTTTGTTTCTTTTTTCTGTCTTTTGGTTATTTTCATATGAGCAATATCTTTTGAACTTTTTTGGAGTTTAACTATATTGAAAGAAATAGGAATCCTTGAATTAGCTAAAATGCCAATTTTCTACTTTTCACCCAAAACCTGTGGTTTTGATTTACTGACTCTGTCACCCACAACCTTGACAAATGTTTAAAGGTTAACAGACTAGGTATACAGAGAGCAAAAGAACTCAATTCATTTCATCTCTTTTTCTCTTGGATGACCTAGAGATATACTGACTTAGTAAGGTCACAGCATTGGTGTTTGGTTATTTTTAAGCTCATGCTTGCTATATGTGCATGTTGAAGCAGGAACAAACTGAGATTCCAAGAATATGGTCAAATAAGCAAAAGAGATCCCAGTAGCACATTTTAATTTTTATTCCCCTCCTTTATACCTCCACCTCCTGCGCAAGGTAAAACCACTGTCATCTTGTGTGCTTCTAGTGCTTGTCATTTTTCTTCTCACTGTAAAAGAAAATAGGGTGGTTTATGTTAATCTACGTTTATCTTTTAGTAAACCAAAAAGAAATATGATAATTATCATATTTATCAGGGTTGGTGATAACTTTCTGAAATACTTTAGTTTGACACTTACTCTCTTATGCTCAGTCCTGGTACCTTGCAAAGTTAGACGTACTGTTTTTCCATAATCAAACACCCCCGCCCCGATGCTCCCAAACCCATCACTGTTTCTGCCTGGCATGCTACTCCTCTCCTGTCTCTATAATCTCATGATTAGCATCACTATTTTGTGACTCTGCAGCTTTCTGACCAAACAGCTGTGAGGTTCTGCAGAAAGTAAAGGTTTCACCATCACAGAAGAAATGTAACTTTTGTAGTAATTTATTCTTTTACGCCCAGAATAAAGCTCAAGATCAAGAGCCTCCTGGAGGATCTGCTTTAGATCTTTTCCCAGCTGGTCTAACAAAAGTAGTATCCCAGTGACTGAATATAGATGAGACTGTAAGCATCGATATTCATTCCAAAACATACATATCGTGTTTTAAAAACTAGCTTCTTGGGGTTTGCTTTTTTATTTATTTAGTTAGAGAACTCCAAACAGTTGTAACAGCCTGCTGTAGCTAACAATGGGAAGAGGCTCTGCAGCTGGGATTATCTGCAGAGATTGAAGAGCGCAAACTCACACAGGATCAATCTCAGTAAATCTCAATTGTTGCTGCTCTCCCAGTGGGTGTCAGTTGCTGCAATGCTCTACCACTGATTTTCTTATTCAGAACATAAAGCTGAACACAGTGAGGTCTCTTTGACCAGCACAAAAACTGATCTTTCATACATAATATTCTAGAAATGACTGCAGAGTTTTAGCTGCTAACCTCAGTGATGTCTGCATCCAGGAGAATAACAGTAGTGGAATACAAAAATGTAGATAGCAATCAACCACTGGATTTGGTCTGAGTATCAGAAAGATCATTAGAATCAGATTACTCACTAACATAGCTGATGATTTCTATAGCTAAGCTTTTTTCAATTGTCTTATGAAGATGCAGCATCAATGTTATGATAGATTCTGGCACCTGTAGCCATGAGGTGAGCTTCCTCATTTTCATATTTGCACCCTTCAAAATTATTAAGAGTGACTTGCTTTCCTCAGGATGAAGGGCAAAAGACTCCTTTGTTTTCTTTGAGGTGGCTAAGGAAAGACAGGAATGGTATGATTCTGTTGGGTTTAAATTCCCTTTTTATTCTGCAAGTAGGTGCTCACAGGTGCTTTGTAACTTGGACTCATCATGTAACAGATTTTAGTTTCTATCATCACATGATACTATGAATTTTTTATTTACATGAAACATGTTCTAAGGTTATAAATTTTATATGTAAGAAGAGAAGTAAAGACTGAAATCACCTGGGATTCCTGTCAGCCACAAAGAAGCGTTTGTCAGACTTCAGGGCTTTAAGGAAAAATCACATTTGTAGACATTACATGATGTTGAAACTAATAGGAAACATGAGACTCTAATTATACTGTTGCCTTATAGAGCTGCATGCCTCCTGGTTCCCAAATAGTTCAGTTTTGCCAATATTGCAGGGTTTATTCATATGTTTGTTATTGTAAAAGGTTTTATAAGATAAATATTAGCCAAAAAATTACGTGTGAGCTTGGGAAAAAGCTCTCTGTGTAAATGAATTGTAATAGAACAACTGGCGATTGATGAAAAGCATGAGCACTCTTGGGGCTGCTCCAGTTCTAGACGTAGTGTGTCACATCTCAGCTTTGGTGTTAACATTTCTTTAGGGAAGAGATACACATGTTTGGGGGAATGGAAGGAAGCACAGATTGTTGGTATTACCAAAAGCTATATAAATGTTCCTTAACATGGAATTAAAATTTAACTGACCCCATTTTCAAGTACTGTATGTCCATCCCAGAAAGTAGAGGGCAGTTTAAGTGGAAATCAAATTCCTTATTTCGAGAACTCCTGGGAAGTATCAAAAATAAGTTTATTTAAACCTTTGCTTTTATTTCAAGTTGAGTCCTTATATATAAATAAGCTGAGATCCAGCAATTGCTAATTTGAAAAAAAAAGTCATAATAAGTTTTCATAAAATGTGTGACAGTAAATCTTGGGGTATTTAGGAACCTGCAGATACTACTGTGAAGCCTTTAGTATCCCTATAGAGAAAGAAATTAATTCTTTATTATGGCCAAACTCTACTTAATGGTCTGGACAAGCTGCAGACAGGCTTTTGTCCTGTCTGTCATATGAACCAGCTTCATGTAATCCTGACAGATTTCAGAGCATTGGGAGCTTACCCTGATCTATGGAGAGCCTGTGATAACACCAGACAGAGCACAAGACAGTTACCCTGCATCTTTGTTTTGTACTTCCATTCCAATGAGAGTCACACTCTGCCAGCTGAATGACGAAGACAGAGGAAATTATCAGACCACCCCAAATGAAGGCTCTTGGCAATGGCTTCATGGAAGGAGAACTGCCAGCCATCCAGCACTAACTAGAAGAGGTCTCTGTGCATGACCTGAGTGTCATAAAGAGGCTCGAGCAAACAGAAATATCTAGTCAGAAAACAAAGTAAGTGTGGAGAGGCATGCAACAGACTGGAGGAGAACACATGCAGGCAAGCATACAGCTTTGTATTTCCACTAGAATTAAATTCATAGTGTTGTCATAAACTTAGCCAGACACATCTGAATGTGATATTAATTTCTTTTTAAAAATGAGATAATTGATGCAGCTTTATTGTTGGGTGGTTTTTAATTGCCTTCCGTTCTACTCTTCAGTAAAATTAAAGACCACAAAGAAGAAAGACCTTGCTAAATTCCCCTTCTGAAGCTAGTCTGTCCTGAAAGCTGATGGCTTTATTTTTTCTCTTTCCTCATCCAGATGGGAAAAAAAAAAAAATCGTGGGGAACAGAAAACTTAATTTTAAAAACTGCAAGTTTAATAAAATAATGTTTTGTTAAGAAGTCTGAATGATAAACTAATCATTCTTTTTTTTCTATATTATTGCTACAATTTCTGTTCAATGCAAATACTAAAATATTATGGCACTTTAAATTAATTGGAATTTTTGAAAGGGTTTTCTACGTGTGTGCTCTCTTAATTTGATTCATTAGCATGAAAGGCTTTGGTTTCAAAAGATCAGAATTTACCAGTAGAGATACTTACTCAATATTTTGGTGTAATGGGGATATTACTGAGGAAAATTCTGCTTATGGACTCTAGTATTTCCCAATTCCAAACCATCTGAATGATTGTGAATTTTTTTCTTTTGTAAAACAGCCCAGTTAATTTTTAATTACTACTTATCCAAATTAAGAAAATTGGAGCATACCTTCTAAATAAAATAAAATAAGAAGTCTGTTTAAGGACTCCAGATTATACAGAACACACCCTGTTTAATGATAAACTGAATGATGCTTAAAATTTGTTTTCTGACCGAGAATTTTTGACTTCAGTTTTCAGGTACAAACTTCATCTTGTTTACTGGAATAGAGTTCTCTGTCATTTGGTTCATTATCCTTCCTTGGTAATTGTGCATTGTGTTGATATTACCTCCTTTTTTTCTTGTTAGAAGCTCAGTACGTCATCCATATTTAGAGGATTTTAGATTTTTGGTTTGATCAGTTGAGTAGGAAGAAGACAACTGAGATATATTTCAATCTACATAGTTGTTTCTGGTCTTAAAATCAATGATCCTCTCTAAAACATAAATTTAACATTATTTTCTATGTTTGCAGTCTTTGGAGGTGGATCTCTTTTCTGCTTCTATTACAGTATAAAGCTTCTAGTTTTATAGAATGGATTTGGTCTTCAAGCAAATAATTTCAGTGAAAACCACAATTTTTACTATCTCTATTTTTCTTAACAGAAGCATCCACTAAGGTGAGAATTTAGACCATAATTTTTAATTGCGGGAATAAGAGGTGAATAACATGAAAGTGTTTCCAAAAATAGGGTAGGGGATGTATAACATCTTGAGCTCAGCAATTGTGAGTCACCTGTAAAGGCTGGATTTTCTCTTTCTAGTCAAATCCCCATATGTTAATCTTTGCCCTGGAGTTTTCCTTTCACCCTGGGCAGTAAAAGATATTATCTCCTCATGCAAAATTGTAGAAAAATGCTTACAAATCAAGATATATTGAATCATTAGCAAGGAAATTTCCCAGCATTTCTATTCAAATACCTGAAAAAAGCTGAACAGCTGACAGACCTTTACAATGGAAAGACTTCGTAGAATATCCATTGTTGGTTGGATGGCAGTAATAAAAATGTGATTCACATAATGCCAAATGCACTTTATCTTCAAGCTTGCCCTGGTCCCTCTGGATCGGATCCCATCCCTCAGGTGTGTCAACAGCACCACTCAACTTGATGTTGTCTGCAACCTTGCTGAGGGTGCACTCGATTCTACAGTCTGTGTAAAAAAAAAAAAATGGATCTATTAACTTTTAAATAAAGATGCTGTATCTTTTTTGTGAAATTGAAATATAGAGACATTCCAATGTTTTTATGAGATACTACAACAATAAATAGATGGAACTGGATAATTTCTTCAGAAATACTATGATACATGCTCGTCCACAGTAACTAGCCAGTTTATATAAATATTTGCCACCTAGGGCAGCCCTTTGCAAATGCATCAGTCATGGTGGAGCTGTTTGTGTTATGTGAGTGCAAGGAACCAAAACAAAAGCTAGTTTAATTCTATTCATAATGGCTTTCTCTGCAGGTTTGGAGTCAGTATACAAATAATGTAGCTTTGCCTACATTTAAGGGAGAGCCAAGCTGTGTTCAGGTCAGACTGGGTGTGCATCAAGTTTTTACAGTGGCAGTCTTGCAGCTCAGCATACCCTCACCACTGCTCCCAAATACGATCTGTCTTCTTTGCAGATGATGCCTCTTGCTTTCACCACCAAGACACTGCACACATTTGTTGACTACACCACTTCTAATCTGGAAGGCTATGGTTCTAATTTTTTATCCAAGATCAGAGATGAAATATGTGAATTTTGAGTCTATAATGGAAGGAATCTCATTTGGAGGGTGGGGAGGGATTCTTTCTTTCCTTATTTCACAGTGAAGAACTGCTCATGGCAAAAATGAATGCTTTTTCTTGGAAATTATGGGCTTTTGTTTTCATATTTAATATTCTTTCCTGTTAAAATACTCTTCAAAGCCTGAAGAACATTTTGCTTGGGTCAAACAAAATTTTAATTTGTGCAAAATTTTTATTTTAAGTTCTGATTTACCAGAATTTTCACCTTTTTTTTTTTCTTGCTGGAAGACACCTTTTCCACCAAACTGAATACCACCATTTAATAAAATTCACAGGAAGCAGCTATTTAACCCAGTATTACTAGTTAATAATACCTATATGGTCAAGATAACAGCAATTTTAAAGAAAAATATCCAGTATGTGTTCAAAATGTACAGCACAGCTTCACCAAGGACAAATTCTGCCTGACCAACCTGGTTGACTTCTACATAGAATGACTACATCAGTGGACAAGGAGAGGGCTACAGATGTCATTTATCTGGACTTCTGTAACTCCTTTGACTTGTATGTGCCCCAGAATCCTTCTCTCTACGTTGGAGATAGATGGATTTGATGGTTGGGCCGTTTGGTGGGTAAGGAATTTGCTGGATGGTTGCATCCAGACGGTAGAGGTCAATGTCCACTGATGGACATCAGTGGTAAGCGGTGTCCCTCAGGGGTCCGTATTGGGACCAGCGCTGTTTAATGTCTTCATCAACAACACAGACTGTAGAATTGAGTGCACCCTCAGCAGGGTTGCAGACAACACCAAGCTGAGTGGTGCTGTTGACACACCTGAGGGACAGCATCCCATCCGGAGGGACCAGGGCAGGCTTGATGACTGGGTCCATGGGAACTTCATGAGGTTCAAAAGACCTAGTGCTAAGTCCTGCACTTGGGGCAACCCCCAGTAAGAACACAGGTTGGGGAATGGACAGATCCAGAGCAGTCCTGCCAAGAAGGACTTGGGGGTGTTGATGGATGAGAGGCTGGACATGAGCCAACGACATCTTGAGCTGCATCCAAAGCAGGGTGAAGAAGGACATTCTTACCCTCTGCTCTGAGACCCCACCTGGAGGACTGTGTCCAGCTCTGTGGTCCCCAGCACAGGAAGCATATGGAAGGGCTGGAGTCCAGACAAGGGCCATGAGGATGGTCAGAGGGCTGGAGTACCTCTCCTGTGAGGAAAGGTTGAGGAAAGGCTGGGATTGTTCCGCATGGAGAAGGCCTCATTGTGGCCAAAAGTACCTAAAAGGGGCTTACAAGAAAGATGAGGGCATACTATTTGGCAGGGCAAAGGTATTAAACTGAAAAGAGGGTTGATTTAGATTAGATATGAGGAAGAATTTTTTTACAGTGAAGATGGTGAAACACTGACAACTGGCAGGTTGTCCAGAGAGGTGGTAGATGCCCCATCCCTGCAAACATTCAAGGTCAGGTTGTATTGTGCTCTGAGCAACCTGATCTAGTTGAAGATGTCCCTGCTCATTGCAGAGAGGTGACCTCTAAATGTCCCTGCTAGCCCGAACTATTCTATGATTCTATAGTTCTATAGTGTTTTACATACACTTTGCAGTCATATTTGCACACGTATTTTCAATGATACGGTTGAAATACACTAAGGATGTACACAAAAAATATTCATATAACATTTCAAATAAGACTTTCATAATTTAAAAATCCCATCCTCTAGTTTGAAAGAAAAAACTGCATATATTTCAGCAGGGGTCTGGTTTTTTCCTCTTTTTCTCTCCTTTTTTATTTCCTTTTCTTTCTTGGTGCTGCTAAGAGCACATACTATTAGAAACATAGAGAGGAGTCTGACTTTGGGAGATGTTTGTTGAAATATTTGAAGGGTATGTGTCTGCTTTTTTCTAAAACACGTGATGTGATCATGCAGAAATTGTTAGTCCAGTTCTTCGGTTCTGTGAGGAGAGTGAGAAATAATGTGAAGTTACAGTGAACCCATCTGGTCAAGCAGGAAAATCCGGTTTAATTGCTTCATTGCCAAAAATGTTAAATCACTTCCTGAGAATGCAATTCATTTGGAACATATGGAACTCATTGGAAGGTCTCCAGTGAATTCAAAACTGTACTGAAGATGAGAGCATTTCTCATAAGTAACAATCATGTTTTCCCACTGGGCAGCATGTAAGCAGCATGTGTAGCTGTGTTAACAATAAACTAAACAATAGGAGGACTGTCTGAGATCTTGTTCAACAAGATTTGCTCATGGTTTACTTTATTTTAAATTTTCAAGAGATGCAATGTTCATTAGGCTTCTTTCTTTCAGCATTTGAGCAGCAATAGAATGTGTGGATGGAACTTTTAGCTCATTTTACATCTTAATTCAGAAGCACTGCACTCTGTTTAGAAAACAGATATTTGAAAGCACTCTACGTCACTCTACCTTTCAGTTTTCTGGAACTTAAAGTGCTTCTTCATCTTACTTAACAGTAGAAATTTTGTGACTTCCACATCTGCCCTGAGGCTTGATGATTTATGTATTTCCTGCTACAGTTTTTTACCTGGGTTAAACCCACTAAACCCTAGCAACCTTTAAGACCCATCTAACAGATTCACTAAAATATATATTTCACTGTAAATCAACATGGTTTAATGATCATTGATTAGAAATATTGTATATTTCCAGGAAATAAATTGATGTGACCAATGGTATTATTAACAACTGATTAATCTGATTAATCCGATTAATCTAATTAAATCTGATATGCCAATATGAACAAAAATCTACATGTTAATGTGAATGATGATGACAGCTGTTTAGGGAGAGTCCATCCAGGTTAAAGGCCCTGACAGTGACTCACAGTGCAATTATAAACATGATCAAAGTCCATTTAAGTCTGTCATAAAGTCACCAGAAAATTATCTTCTCCACTTGTCATTATCATATCCCCATTGAGTTCTGTAACTGCTTCCCCTGAGCTGTTCGTCTTGGCTTTGCATTTTAGACCTTCCAGAGGCTGTCCCCATCAAACTGTTACCTCTTTTCCGTGACACAGCTTATGATTTCAGTGCAGACACTCTTGGTTGCCACATCTTCAGCCATCTCAATGTTGTTATCTAAGCTTTTCTTAGAGAAAGCCATCATACCTTTTCTAGCTAACAAAACTTAACATTAAGGTGTGATATTAACCTGTCCCCATCTTTCCTTCTTTTGTCCTGACCCTCCCATTTGATTCACACTAGTGTTCCCTCATTCTTTCTTGTACCATTAAGGGGTTTTTTTTCCTGTTTGTTTGCTTATTTCTCACCTTCTCCTCTTTACGAAGTTGTCTTTACAAATTTCCTTCTTGGACTAATGTGAATAGTGAATCTGTGGTTTTCTTTCTTATTTTCTTACTTATCTTAGCCAGTGTAACCCCTTAAGTCTAGGAAAGAGAAGAAAAATACATACTAATTTTCAAAATTATATCAACTTTTTATAAAAATTAATACATGATACACTTTTTCTTTCTTTGAAACTGAAACCTTGATTCACTCTGTGATTTTATTGCTTCTTTGTCATGTTAATTTTCCTCAGTCTATGGAAATTAATGACTTTGTTGCATTACTGGTCCTTCTTCTGAACAAATATATGCTTGTATAATGCACGAAAAATGCTTTTCCAGCAAGAGGCTATTGTTGGTTTGAATAATACTAGTCTGATCTGATTGTGTAATATTTTTGAGTGTCAAAATCAAACAACACACATTTAGCCAGTCAGAGCACAGGTGAAACAGAAAGAATCACAAAAGGCATCTATTAATGCCTATCATCTAAGACATGTTCTAGTTGAAATTTTGTTGAAATTTTATGCAGAGAATGCTATGAAATACAGGACAAATCAAATCCTGAAATTAAATTTTCGAAGTCTGTTTTGAGAAAATCTATAGCAAGTCTGAAGTTGTTTGTTTTGTTATTCCTGTTCATTTCTCCCCTTTTTCTTTTTCTTTGAATCTGCAGCAGGAAAATCTGCTGAATAAAAACTAGACTAACATAAGTGAAAAGGATATAAAATTGATACCTTAACTCATGTGGCAGTTCTGCATACATTGCGTACACAATCCGATTTATCATCCAGATAAATATTCTTGCCTTTATGCTATATGGATATTTTAAAATTCTTTTTTTGTGTTTGACATATAAATTTCACTTTACTGTTCATTCAGTCTATAACCGCATTTTTTTTTTAAGGAAAATACTCTCAGAAAGTTCTCCTATATTAGTCTGAAAGAAAAGCATAATATGAAAAAAATTCTACATCCATTGCAAAAAAAAAGAAGAGATGTCTCATGCAATTTTCCAAGTCCAGAAACAACTAGAGCCAATATGAAAACAATCCTATTACTTGTCTCTGAAAATTTATATAAAAAGTAAGAAACTGGACTATTTGAGAAACTATTTGAAACTGGTCTATTTGAGAAACAAGTACGTGTTGTGTGAACAACACATATTTGAGCCTGCAGAATAAAGATTTGGCATTTCAGTCTAATCTTCAGCCACACAGATTTTGTCTTCCTCCCTCAAAATTATTAAGTAATTTCCCAGTGGAATTTTGTGATCATGTGTTCTAGGATGATTATTTCAAAATATGATCATAGGAGTATCTTATTAACTCCATCTCCTCCCTTCTCTCCTTGTTCTTTCTAACGGTAATTAGTTTCACAATAGATTATAAGACACTCAAATGGGAGCTGTATGTTTCTCTCCAGAGTGCTTAACACGGTGAGAACTCAGTTTTTTTCAGACCTTCTAGACACTCACAAAATTTACCCCAAAATTTCATAATGTTTCCCTAATATTACTAGTATTCCCTAAATATTCCCTAATATTTTTTAATAGTAGTATCTTCTTTGTTTTCTTTCAGGCTATGCCAGTTATTTCAGAGAAGGAGAAGGCTGGTGAGTAAATATTTACTCATTTTCTCATTTCCTTGTTGTATTTGTTTTTGGAATACCCTGTTACTTAACTAAGTGATAAAAGACAGGTTTCAACTGTGGGCTTTCAAATGTATAGGATTACAGATCTGACCAGTGTCTGTGTAAAGGCTATTTGTTGTTTCCTGGATAGGGTAATTTCTCTTTCTAAAAAGCACTCCAGTTTTCTGTGTCATATTAATAAGGATGTTTGAAACTGTCCTACAACGTTGAATTGCGGCTGCTCCTTACATGTCAGTATTCCTGCAGTTACTAACTTGTTATTTGGTGTTAACATCTATTATGATTTATTAGATGTCTCAATCAACAAACATGGGTGCAAATGGGCTTTCTCAAGTCAGTGGAAGTTGCCTTTTGACTTGGTGTAACCTTTACTGTCTGTCTTTAAACATGGCAAGAAATTTCAGTTGTCTGGAGTATTTCACTGGAGATAGTAACATTTGTTTTGGCAAAGTACTTCTAGAATATTGAAAAATTGTTTTTGTGTTGTTTTCTGTTATACGTGTCCTTTGAACACTGTATGTGCTTTGGTGTTGGTATGTGAAATCTTTTACTGGTTGCCTGCTAGATGCTGTCAAATGGCTGTATGCTTGTGAAAAACATTAGGGAGCACTCCACTCAGCACTACAGCTCTCGAGAATCTCTGTCAGTTGCTTGTCTTCAATTTTAATTGATAGTTTGCTACTGTACTTTGAATATAGCTTGAAAAATACCTCAAAATATCCAAATGCCACCTGGCATTCAGATTTGTGAGATATTTGTCGGTGATGTTTTCTTGCATTAACGTGGTTCAGATTGTTTCTTTTGTTTTGCTTATTAAAGGAGAGGAATATGTTAAAAAAACTGAGAGAAAATCCACAGTAACAGTCAGTACTGTAAAAGCTATGGAGCTGTCTGCTCAGGATGTTGCTACTTTAGCTGTTAACGTTCAGAAATAATTACCAAACTGTGACCCTTATTTAATAAGAATTTTTCTTTATAGATTTCACAGGCAGCATTATTTGGTGTTTCTTTTTCTGAGACAGTTCATATTTAATCTTCTAAATTATGTCAAAATGTGCAAACTGATTTTAACTGGCCTTACCATTTGAAGCTAATTTCAAATAAAACTCAAAGATCTATACTTTCTTCTTTTTGTGAAAATTACCTATAATGTCAGTGTTGGTAATGATATAAAATAAATGTATTTTTGACACACACTTTCTAACCTGTACATATACATATGAGTCTCTCTCTCTTTTCCTTCTTTCTGGTCAGACTTCTGTGCTGTTTTTCTGTGGGCAGTATTATATTTAATATTACAAATATTAAGTGGAACTTCATGCTGCACGAAATCAGTTTGCTGACATTTCCATGCACATGAGCACAAGCTAGACTGAGAATGAATATGTGGTTGCCTTTTAATCAGTTTTGGCTTTTCTTTAAGTCTACAGCTGAGGAGTTCCTGAGGCTATGATGGGCTATTTTGCAATATTAAGCATTCATGAGGGAGATGATTATTAAAGTCAGGCCTAGTCACTTGGTTCCAGAGGCAGTAAGTGCTATTTTAGTTAAATGCAGTTGGGTCTTGATTCAGACATTCAGATCCCATGCTTTGCAATGTAACTTGCTGGTGTTTGACCATTGCTGCTTTCACTTCACCAGAATGACATTACCTGTAGTCATGAATGACAAAGACACACATAAGGTGTGAATGCCTTAAAAAAGAATATCACATATTTGCTTGTCTGCTGTAAGAGAACAAAATAAATACTAGTCTTGATGTTTATTTGGAAATACCAACAATCTAAAGCTTTCTAGTTTATATTATCACAAGCAAATTAAAATACATCACAAAATATTACAGAACATAAAGAAGTAGTTGTTTATTTTATTACTGGCAAAGCCAATAACATCATAGGTAAAGAGATTGAATAGCATTGTATTACAATTGGATTGAAATGCACTCAAAATTTCTAGTGAAACATCTTTTCTCATTTTGAGAATTTGAACTAATATTCTCTTGTATGTCCCTCTTTTCTACTTACTACTATTTGGTTCCATCTGGAACTGGAATAAGAAATACAAGAAAGTAGAAAGGCTTTTATTGCAGTGTTTCTCGTTTAGAAATTTTATATATAACACAAAAAACCCCTGTTTTTACAAGACTTTCTATTCTGTAGACTCCAAATACTTTGATATTTTAAAATGCTTTTCCTATAGGCAACCAAACATTTAGATCCTTAAATGGACTAAGCTGCCTAAGCAGCTTAGAAGTTCACACATTACTGATTATGTTTATAGCATTTTTTAATCCTTGAAATTAAATATTTTTTCGATTTTATATGTTTTCCAACATGCAGTAAATTTTGACATCAAATGGTAACTCTATAAGATGGCATACTTATTGAAAGAAACCAAAACACTCATACTATTTTTAGATTTGGAGCAAAGCCAAACATCTGAAAACATTGCTGCTTTTGTCAATTAATAACTCAAGAGCTGCGTAACAAATTTATTTTTTTTAATAGTGGAAAGCACAGTAAAACATGCAATTGCAAAGTGCCTTTGGCAAAAATCTATAAATGATCAGTATATTGAGCAGAACATTAGTCATGCCTAGACATGCACACAATTGCTTCCACTTGTGTGAATTAGGGCATTGCACATGATATACTGTGTCATCAGCTATTTCTGAGTAATACATTTTTAAGAAGTCTCAATATTGTTGACATTTCTGCCAATGTTGAAAAAACTCTTTCAAAACAACATTTTGAGGTAGAAGTCAAGATCAAGTAGTATGCACAGTCAGAGAAAATAATGGCTCAAGCCAAGAGATGACTCAGGACTAGTAATGTTGGCACCTACCTTAAGAATGCAAGCCAGAAACCAGATTCAAAACACTCTGTTTTCAGATTCATCTATTTTTCTTTTGAGTAAATTATATATTTGCATGCTTTTATTTACCTTGCTGACTGTTGTAATTAATATTCTCAAATTCTGTCCAAAATCTATGAAGAAATTTGAAGGATGGAGAATTTATCACACCTGTCAGTAATGAAGGTGTCTGTGTCAGGGTTTATAGTGTTGACTCCATTTATGGTCTAAAAATAATCAGCATCTGAACCTTTGGTTCATATGGCTGTATATTAACATCTGTTTTACTGATGTGAGTCACATATGAGACTTCATGAATGGTATTGGTAAACTCTCCACTAACTGTAGACTCGAGATGGCTCCTGACACAGATACCAGTATTCAGTACAATGAATCCACTGTGAGCTTCCTAATTCAAGGCTAACTTCTGTTTCTGGAGCAGGATTCCCAAAACAAAGGTGAAATCAGTTTAAGCCTTAGAATAGAACAGAATAGAATCACTTTAATATTAGAATAATTGCCTAAGTCTCTTTGTGTACCTGCTTCACGCTTTCCCAATTTATCCTCAAATATTTGCGGGGAACAATGAACTCTGTTTGTGACTTAGAAACATTGCTACAACAGAGCCAGTGGGAGATGTAGAGTAAATATCCACATCTGGTCACAGACAAGCACAGCTGGTTTCTCTTGAGGTGATGAAACTATGTGCTATCAATAAACAGGGCAGAAGGTTTAGTCTAGCCCTAAACAAATTTTAAATAAATATTAACACCACTGGTCCATAATGCTCAGCATTATAATAAATAATTTTTTTCCTGTGCATAAAACAACTGCCCTGTGGTAATTTTTTGTTGAGCATACATTTAGAATAGCTGCTGCTCTAAAAGTAAAAAAAGTTATTTGAAGTGAGAATAGCAATTCAACATGCTTTTGAGTTTTCATGATTCTACCAAAATATTCCCTTGTGCTTTAAAAATACACTGTGGAAAACGTGCACAACCTCTTTGGGTAAATCTCAGTATTCTCTCTAACTAGTAGGTTAGAGAGATCTACTTCAGCACAAATGAAAGTGTCAGACTTGATATGTAGGAGAAGAGATTTGATAGCCCATTTCTCATCTGTGTTTTGATCATCAGCAAACCAACAAGAGGATAAAACATGATGCGCAGTAAAAAATAGCAGCCTCAGCGGACCTCTGGCCAGCATACAGTGTTTGAAAGCTCCCCAGTGTTAGTATTACTGCAGTGAGCAAGCCTTTTTTTTGTCCTGCATCTAACCCAGATTTCTGGTAAAGACACTGTTTAGTAAAGTACAGGTTCTATTGTCCTTTGGTGTTAATTTTCCTGGTCTTTTGATTCAGAAGGAAGGCAAATACACAGAGGATTAAAGGGACCTTAATGGCAGGGTTTTTCCTCTCACAGGCTCTAATTGTCCGTGTCAGGCAGCAGAGGACACTTGGTGCTCAGCCCCATGGTGAGATGAGCAGCAGAACAGGAGGTGATGGAGTGATGACAAGGTGGGTCGGGCTGTCTGTGAGAACTCACAGCAGGAGGACCTGGAAAATCCAGTAGCAACAGGTTCACTATCATATAACAAAGCACATCAAAGACCAGCTGCTTGGCACATTAGGTGGAGGTCTTTTTATTTCATCTAATTTAACTGCAGCTCTAATCAAAAGGGAAAAAAACCCAAAAATCTTCACTAGATTTTACAAACCTATTCTAGATCCAGAGAAATCAATTCTTTCTGTGAGCAGTGTTCACTAGATGCTGTTTTCATAAAGTCATTAAGGCCTCATCCATATATAAGTTGTTTTGAACCTATAGCAAACATTAAAAAATTCAATTTGACTGGCTACAGGATATCAGTTTCCACATAAACTGGAGAGAAATACAAGGTAATTGGCATGGTTACTAGCTTTTTGGCCGCCTTACTTACTTACTCCAGCCAGTATTGTAGAATAAACCAGGCAAAATGAATTACTAATTGTTCCATTTAGCAAGTGTTTTATCTGGTTTTAGTAGAACAGTCTTACTATAGTTTTTGTGAGACCTTAGTATGAAGTACCAGTTTCTAGTTAGGTAATCCTTCTTTTATTGTCGATGTTGCAACAGTTATAAAATTTGATGTTTGCTTTCTAAATAACAAAGTCAGGTGAGCACTCACACTTCAATCTGTCATACTGAAAAACAGCTATAGAAGCTCTGCCAGAAAATGCATGGATGGCTGCCAAGCACTAATAGATGCTAATAGATATATTTTTATTCCACTGCTATTTATTTCATTACTAGAAAAAATGATGATGCCAATAGATACCGAAAGCTGACCTTTCGTGATAAGATTCCTAATCATTTTTAATTGTTTAGTTTTCTTTATTTTTTTCTAAATGCAGTAAAATAGCTGATGTTAGGATTTTTGGTATTTGATTTTTAGTGGCTTATTAAGCACACACTGGTGTAGTTGTTCTTCTGAATAAATTACTTCATTTTTAAAAGTCACACCATATTCACAGTATGCACGTGGACATAAACATATAAAATGAAATCCACATAGCACTGTGGGAAGCCAAAGGTGCTGTTGCCACTTTCTTTAAGTTTTGGAGGAAGCAGTAGGTCCTAGGACAGCAGCTTTCCTATGAAAATCCCCTTTAAACCATGCTAAATGCACTGGAAGCAGGATGATGCCTAAAACTCCTCACGGTCACCTCCAGTATATTACTTTTGCTAGTCTTAAGGAGTGAAGGGTAGGGCCATGTAGTGTGAACGTGCTCCGAGGAAAGCCAGTAGTAAGAAGGCTATCTACGCTTGGAGGACACAAAGGTTCAGGTACTAGCCTGGACAGAAAACCAGGTGTTTTGTGGAAGGCTAAAACAACTTCCATTTAAAAATTTTATAATGTTTAAGTGATCTTTTCATAATGATTTTATAATGATCTGCAGTATCTGGGAAGTAGCAGAACCTGTTTTGCATAAAATTCCTTAGCCAGCTTCTGTTTTCTTTTTCCACCTGATTTGTAGAGAAAGTATGGGTCATAAGTATGGACCTGCTTTTACATTTTTTGGAAGAGCTTCTTGGATCAAAATATGCTGCTGTTACTTCAAAGGCGTTTAATTTTCTTCATATCTTTAATATAATCTCATTTTTTTGCATCTTTAAATGCTTAGATAAAGAAGCTTTACTGAATTATTTCAGGCTGAAAACAAAGGCCGTTTTTTTTACATTGTGTTATATATACATATACTTTATCATACATGTTAGGGTTTTTTTAGCTATAATAACTTTCTAGATTCTTTGATGATTTTGCTAATTGTGGAAACAACTTTAAATATTTCTTTGACAAATATTCAAATGTAATTTTTCATTTTTAGAGGAGACAAGCTGTGCCTAAGTGCCTTATATTCCTGTGGTGAGCAATCAAATTTTGGTTTTCTGCTGGTTTAATGTCTTTTCTTAAGTAATAAAATTACATTATTCAAATCAAGGTGTTTTCCTGATAGAATAAAACTTTATATAATACCAGCTGAGTGATTACTGCTGCCAGCCATCACGCTAAATCTTTCAACCCAATGTGGTTTTGAGGCAACATGTGCTTTCCTATTTAAGGCAAGTTGTTTTTGTCACAGAAATTAAGTTATTATAAAAAAACCCCAAGCATTAGCATGGAATTATTTTAAAGATATTTGGCATTAATAATATTTATTACAGATTGATAAATATAAGAACATATAACAGACTTCATGGCCTATCAGTGAAATAGAGTTAAACAAAGAATTACTCTCTTCAAGGAGACATTTGGAGATTCTTTCTCTAACTTTCTGTTCAAGCAGGCCAGCCCTGAGTTCAGACAAGGTTGCTCGAGTCTTTGTCCAGTCCAGTCTCGAAAACTTCCAAGAACAGAGCCTGTGCAATCTCTGTAGGTTATGTGCTCCACTCCTGTCTCCATGGAGGAGACACTTTTCCTGATGTCCAGCCTGGTCCTTTCTGGTTTCAGCTTATGCCTCTTGACTCTTCTGTTGTCATCCTCACATGCACAATATAAAGAGCCCAGCTCCATCTGCTTGTTTCCCTACTGTGGAGCCCTGGGGATCTGCAGGTAGGACCCCAAAAGCCATCTTTGCAGGCTGAACAAGTCCTGCAGCCTCAGCTCACAGGCCAAGTGATCCAGACCCTGACCCACTTGGTGGCCTTTCCCTGCACTTTTTCCCTTTTATCGATGTCTTTTGTGTGTTGGGAGGATCCTGAAACTGGACTCACTGTTGCAGATGTGGTCTCAGAAGCCCTTCACAGAGAGGGATAATCCCTTCCCTCTATCTACAGGCCATGTTTTTACTGATAAATCCCAGGCTGCTGCCAGCTCATTTCGCTGCCAGGGCACGCTGCTGGCTCATGCGCAGCTCACTGTCTGCCAACACCCCAGGGCCTTTTCCACAGAGCTGCTCTCCAGCCAGTTTATTATCATTTATTTATCCACCCTTAGAGACTGTAAAATCCCAACTTATGAACAAAAACATTGTGGAAATTGTGCTCTTTGTTGTCAAAACAGAAAATACAGCAGGAGACTCAAGAATTTGTTACTTTCAGCCAGTTCAATTTTGTATTACATTATAAGTAATTATAATATGTTCAGATTTTAGAACACCTCCAAACAGACTGTAAACTGGTACTCAGTATATTCTGGCTAGTGTCATATAATTAATTTTAATCAAGTGGCTTCTCAGCATAAAGTTAGATATCAGTTACACAGAGACTCAGTAGCATTTATGTTACCCAGGCTACACGGTGGTCTCTTTTTGAACTGGACATCAGAAACATTCTAAAAGGGGTAGTCCCTGACCAAAAATAGCTTTTAAATCAAAGCAAACATGATCAAGTTGTTCTTCCTTTCCTTTTTTGGCTATAACAAGAGTAACAGAGAATGGTGATAACCAATTAATCAAGTTATTTCTAGGCTAATTTTGTTCAGGTTGAGTTCATGGCAAAGACATGTGTTGATTCAAATGAAATAGAAATTAGTTCACTTGGTCCTAATTGGTACTGACATGCAGTCATCAGGTCGTGGTTTCCAAAGTAGTAATGATTTGGAAATCAGGTGAAGGTCTTTCTTTTTCAGCATCCAGAAATAATGGCAACATCTGCAAAGCTGAGGTGCCTACAGCCAAATTTTAAAATTAACTTCTAACTACATTTTAATAGTTATTTAGGTACCTGAAGATGAAAAACAAGCTCTCTGTGACACCTGCTAATTGTGCACCAAAGCCCAGTCAAGGTTACTTCTGGGCAGTAAAGACTGCACACGGCACAAAATTATGATGATACCTAGCCATTTCTGAAAAAATTAAGATGCCCTTCTTTACTTCTTTGGGTTCCTAGACAACATTCAAAACATCTGTAATACATTATGGTCCTGTGTTCATATTTGAAAATAGGACTTGAACTGCTAAGTGGTTTCAGAGTTGTTGAAGATGAACCAAAAAAAACCTGAACAATTTTAAACCAAATTTAATATGAAGAGCTTAGAGTACTTTAAAAAGTGTGAAGATAACTTCTCATGTTGCATGTTAAAACAGAAACCCTTCTGTGGTTTCATTAAATTTTTTCAGTCCCAAATTACTGGAACATGAGCTTGGTTTTTGTTGCTTATGCAATTGGGGTACTTGCATGCTCACTTTACTAGAATAAAAAGTTGCTATTCAAAAATTCTTAGGGACAAGAGAGAGGTCTTTTATGTTTGATGAGAAGACATGATTGTTTACATTTTTCTAAGGCCATGCTGAAAACTCAGGTGAGAGACACCCAAAAGCACACTTTGGATTAGGCACACCTGGAGGCAAAATGTCCTCCTGATGCAGAACCATCCTTGGCAGGACAATGATAGGGCTGGATGTAACTGCAGTGTCACAGGTTGCTCAGACTGGGGTTTTTTTTTTCCTGGTTGGAAATGTTGACCTGTGCTCTGAATGTCTTCTGCTGTAGCAAGAGATGTTTGAGGGAATTGTGGCTTCTGCCTACAGTGTGTTCAGCCTGAGTAAGTAGACCTTTTATTGTCTATAATCTGAAAGATACCAACTACACTGACAAAAAAGTGTTTTTCATTATTCTGAAGATTTTAAATAGCTTGTGGTATCTAGTGATCAAGTTTAACCATTTTCTCAAATCTTCTCTGCAAATACTCTTGTAAAATTAGATTGCTTTTGCACATATCAGGAAATGGCAATCAAATGCTGATTCTCTATCATGTGGTAGATGCCGATGGTCTTTAAAATGCACCAGTGTGCAATTCTGATATGCAAAGTCAGTCACTTGCCTCATGCTTTATTGCCTCTGTCAATCTACCTCTGTGTTAATTTTGACTATTATTGAATTTCCCCTTCATAACATTTTAGGAAAGAATCAGATACCTACTTGAAATGGTTGCTTAGTTTATGAGCATTACAAATAAAGAAATAACTGAAAAAAAAGTTTCTTGATAGACGAAACTGCCAAATGGTCTCTAAACTATAAATCTGCGAAGAGTTATTCCTGCAGGTGGTCATTCTAGTAACATGAGTTTGGACACAGCTTGGAAGTAGAAATTTGCTAAATCCCAGTCTAAAATGATTTCTCTGAAAGTTTCTCTGTGAATATTCTCTTTAATTCAATTGGTAGGTCATTAATTTAAATCCAAGTTTATTCTGGGTTGAATTGCACCTGTTGCTGTACTTCGGCCTAAAAGAAGAGGAAATATTTGGTAACCAGTTCCAGAGAGTTAGCCAGGTATATCATGTCTCAGTAGCTGCCTATGAGCAGAATTGAAAGGCAAAGAGGAAAGTAACCATGGATTTTAATACATATCAAAATACAGGCTTGAAATTAGAGAAGAGCAGTTGAAATATCTGTTAAAAAGCAAGGAAAAGAATTAAATAAACCACAACATCCTCTAGGCAGGTGTCTAATGTACAATGTCATCCTGGAATGTGTTTTCATATTGCAAGGAAGAAAAAGGAAGACTGAGACTTTTGTCAAGAATTTATCTATCAGTCGATTGACACAGAATACTGTTTGCAGAACAACCCATCCATACAGTAGAAAGATTTTTCTCAGGTAGTTACCATGGGAGGCTCTCAAAACAGGGATGAAACTCCAGAATGCTCAGAGAATGCCAAGGCTTTGTTTTCGTGGTATAGCTCGCACAAACTCTTTGAGTGGAACAACATTTTTCGTGTCAGCAAAACATTTTCTGTGTGCAAGGCTCTGCTGCACATTCATAACTGATATACCTGGTCTGGTACAACTTTAGCATGTGTATCAGGTTGATCAATTTTATCAGGTATAAATTCATGATTGTCTGTGAATTTGTGACTGGAAAATGAAAACTATATAGTTGTACTAAAATTTTTTTCTCCTTTTCAGATGATCTCAGACTAGTGTTTTTTATACAGATGGCCCTTAGGAATTAAGTCTGCTCCTGTATTTTGAACCAGATCCAGCCTAGCATTTGTAGGAAAAATGTCTTTTAGCAGCCATTCAATGAGCTGTTGCAGGGTCAGACAATAACAATGGATCATGGAGAAGACACTGTCTCTGGCAAACTAGTTAGAGTAGGATTTTCTTCTGCTAGCTTGTAAGTAGTACTGGCTTTTTCAGTCACAGATTTAATACCTGCCGTTTCTTTCAACAGTTAAAGGTTTTGCCCCTCATCTTTTTTTTGTCCCACAGGACAATAGCTGTCCATGTTTGATCACTCTGTGTTGATAAACATTTGAATTTTTTGTGCAATTGCTTGTCTCTTCTTGTGAAAGAATGAGAGGACATCAAATAGAGGTGGCAGATTCAAAGCAAACAGGGGGAGGCAATCTAGAACTGAGCTGTGGAGCTCCTCACCTCAGTAGATTGCCGAAGCTAAAGTTGTACATAGCTTTAGAAGAAGTTTAGACAAACTAGTAACAGAGAAATTGTTTAGTACAACAATTTCCTCAATAAAATTTAAAACAGTTCTTACCAATGACTTTTGTAGGACTTACACAAATTGTAACCCACTATATACCAAGTCAAAACTTGCCTAGAATTCGAAATTAGTGATGCAATACATCATCTAAATATTGAGTTCGATTTTAATGGATCAAAACTGGTGGTTTTTGTAGTAAAAATATACTGAATATTCAGTCCTAATATGTACACTGAGTATACTTTTATTGCATGGGTGTTTCTTCTGTTTTGTAAGAGGCATGGTTTTCCCCCAGGAAACAGTACCAACTATTCATCATTAAATTAAGAACCCTGTATAACTTATACAGCAATTGCAAAAGACATCTGCACGTTAGGAAACTTTCTATCAAAAGTTAGAGGGATCTTAAAATTTGCAGAAAACCAATCAATGATCAGAACAAAGCAAGTCAATGCAATTCTTCAGCTTAATAAATAGCAAAGAGAAAAAATATGAGTGTATGTCATAAGAATATAAAAACACAAACATAACCAAAGAACATACTAAAAACTGTAAAAATAGATATATATGTATTACAGTTGTAATCAAAACTTGGCATCCTTTTGCCTTTAATGAGGAAATGAACATTGGAAAACTAACCAAGAAAGTTTCCAATCTAAGTTGCTACATTTATTAACTTTTGCAGTACGTTTCAAAGGCATTTCCGGAGAGGCAATGTATGCCACATTAGACAAACTAAGAGGAATAAGAAACAGACGTCTTTTCATAAAGCAAATCTAGATAAAAATCTTCAGCAAAGAAAATTGCATTTATTTATATTAAAAGACCAAGAGATAAGAAATGAGCCACTTTTTTTTTTTCACTCAAAATAATCTTTATAGCATAAGTAAGTTAAGCTAACTCTACTGATCCATAGAAAAAAAATCCACATCTGGAAAATCTTTGCTGCATCTGTGTTGGGGTTTCATGCTTTTTGGTGCTTTGTTCACCAGTTCCCATGACTCTAACTTAAACCTCTCCCTTATTTTCTTAAGTGCATTCCAATTCACCTAAAGATATAGTGATCATTTCATTTCCTGAGATATGTTATTTAAGCTTCTTTACCTGTTTTACTTAAACAAAGCAAAATAAATCCTCAAAAATAGAGCAACTTAAAAAAAAAGGACAGTGTGTCTTTGTAGCATGCTGCAGTATGGACAATTACTTTAGTAGATTGAAATGAGATCAAGAATTGTAATTTTCAAAGATAACAGAGAAGTAAATGTTTTGTTATTGTAGACTCCTAGCTGTTTTTAGCAAATAGAAGCAAGTTTAGACGCATTCCAGCACCAAAATCCCCGATTTGCAATGAACAATTCACAAGCAGCACTGCTTACAATCTGAATTAATTATTGGCCAAATGCACACAGTGCAGACAACCAGAAAATAACTGGCTCCTATATTCTCTTCTGGTTGTTTCCTATATAGTGCTGCACAACTGCTTACAAGTTTTCTTTGCCTCTCTATTTAGAAATCCAGGAGATAGATTTAGACATATAATGATGACAGAAACAAAGTGGCACAACCAAAGTCCTTCCGAAACTGGGATTATTCTCTCTTAAAGGAGCTGTGGGCTGAGTCACAACGGTTAGTTTCACATGTATTGTCAGAAGAAGGTATGGACTAAATAACAAAGAAATTTGGAGTGCACACATCCAGCAATCAGTTGCCAAGGTTTAAAGGGCACCTGTTTCAAGAACACAGTCACACAGCAGCATCTGAAAAAGTAAATGAAACAAGACAAAGACACAAGTATTGGCATAGAGTTATCCCAGTTCTTTAGTTATAATGCTTCCTGCTCTAGTTTTGGCCCACGTCATCTGGTAGTTTTCTAGAAAAGAGCCATGAGGCTTGGAAGATAAGAAGCGCCAGGAAGTGTTTGAAAGCAGCAGTAGTAGGAGATTCACACTTACTGTCATTGAGTGGTCTTGATCAAAAAGGTCAAACTGATTAATTCATTCTGATATCCTTTGTCTACCACTGACTTCTCCAGATTTAGTCTTTGCTAAGAGGATTCAAATAGGAATTTATGAGCAAATTGTCCTCTCAGTGGAAAGATCTTTATCCTCTTGCTTCCCAGATAAGGCTTGGGAAGGGCAATACCTCTTGTAATGCATGGAAAAGACAACTCAGTGAGATTCTAGCATGAGAATTTGAACCACTGCTTGCACCTACCTCTTCTTTCCACTTTCCCTCCTTCAGACAAACTGTCTTCAAAGCTTTTATATTTGAAATTTTACAGCAAAGGGGATTTTGGGAATTAATTTTTTTTCATTTACAGACAAGTGGATTTGATGACTGCGCTTTTGCCTTTTAATTGTCTACCTGCCATGCAACAGTTCTAGTTCAGGAGTGAAAAAAAAGACAAAACAGTGAGCCAGAAAATTAGCTGTAGTTCTGCTCTGTTAGAAGTACCTAAAAAGTGGGGCACAAATGACTTTCAGCCGCTTCCCTAAATGGCAGGGAAAGCTAATCCCTGGCATAACTGTAGAGAAAGGTGTGGCTGACAGTGCACTGGCAGGTGTTAGCAACTGTCCCAGTTCATGGTCCCTGTAGCTTTTTATACCAGAGATTGCTGCTCCAAGACTCCCCCTCCTCTGAGACAAACCTGTGGAATGGGCAGAGTCATGCTGAGCCATGCTTAGCACTTGCTACTCATCTATCACTCCCAAACCATGCTGAGTTATTAGTAAGGGTAAGTGGAAGTTGCTATAGCCATAATTATAGCCTGCATGCAAATTGTTATCTGCATGAATGCTCACTCTATCAGCAACCTAACAATGAATTGATGAAACTTGAGAAAGCCTTACATGTGTGTGACAGAGAATAAAGGAGCTCAGGGACAGGGCTCCACATTAATTCGGTAGAAAACCAGCCCCCTTTTAACATCCCAACCCTGTGAACACTGAGTAAGCATTGCCTTACCAATGTCCCCACACAGCAGGAGTCAGGATGGAATTTGCTTTTATTCCTGATGGACCTTTGAACAGCAGATCTCATTGATAAGAAGCAGCAGATTTCACTGATTCAGTCAAGTGACTGTCAAGTGAACTCAAAAGCATATTACTTTCCTCAGTCTGCAGCAATTAGACACTCACCCATTCACAGAACAGTCCTTAAAGAAACAAGAAAGGTATGCTGTGTTCTCTGGTTTATGCTATAAATAGTAAAAATTTTGGAGCAAGTTTCCTTGATCAAGAAAAAGCTAATTCATATTCCCAGACATTAAAAATATCCCTACGTTAACTTAGAGAACATATGTCAGCTGACCCTATATATCTGTAACTGAGGGATAAAATAATTTCAGAAGAGCTCTTACCACCAAAATGAAATTTAAAAGCTGCCAAAATTTAAATCAAGGTTTATTCCTGAAGAGCATCCAAATAGATTATGGTAAGAAAATCACAGAGGCATATTTCTGCTCTTCAGTGATGTTAGAAAATATGTGTACTGTTAAGATTAAACTATCATCATTTCTGTAATATCTGATTATCCTTAACTGATTTTGAAAGTGCAATACAGTATTTTTTCTTTCCTACATTGTCTGGTCTGGATCTATTGAGAGAAACACGGTGCCTAACTTGCAGTCCAAAATCAGTAAATCCTTTCACATCTAATCCTGAAAGGACACACAGTGCTCTGTAGCTGAGGCTGCAGCGCTTCATGTTGAGAGGAGTATTAATTCATGAAGGAATGTGCTAAACCTTGTAGGTCACTGATTCATTTTTATTGAGACTTGGTTACATTTCCTATGCACCCTTCTAATTTTTTCTGGACATCTTGGGACGTTTTGGATTTAATACCCAAATGACTTTCATAAAAAATAGGGACTTTGTTCCCACTTTCAACAACCAGGATTGAGCTGGACTCCAGCCCACTGGCCCATCAGCTCTGTGCTCCTCTCCAAGCCAGTCTGTCCTCACTGCCTTACCCCAAACATCTCCTGATGGGTTTTCCCAAGGAAGGCCTGGGTTGTTTCAGGCCTTCGGTTCCAGAGCTGACCCCAACTAGCTTGCCAGATCTCTGACTGTGAACTCATGTCTTCATTCTAAGGGACAGTTAATTCTTCTAGGGTAGCTAAAGTTTGTAAGTGAACCAATCAGTTTTGCATAGTGTGTCAGGTATTTTTTAATAATATTCTTTTTAGTTAGCTTACACAGAAACAAAAATAACAAAAAAACAGCATTCATTTTCTTGAATCATTTTCCTTACTTTTATGATATATACTTCTGGCTTAAGTCCAGTCATCTTGAATACCTTAGGATCTTACTGTAGGCCATGTTGTGTCACTTGAATAGGGGAGTCTTTCCAGTTCATTTTTCAGAGCATTTTCATATGCAATCACCAGAAAGCAATGACTCAGTCTATGATAAACTGTCAAGCTAAGTTTGTCTCTACCATCTTCTGCTAAAGTTTTCTTGACACCTATTCAACAATTCATTTCATTCATAGTTTCTCTTTGATAAGTTTCAATTCCTTCAAGCCTTTTCCTCACAACTAGGAAAGAAATCTAGTTCCCCTGGGGCTATTTGTCATAAACTACCCAGAAAGAGCTGACCAGAAAGCATACTGAGAGTCTGAACCAGAGCCTGGAATGAAACTTCCTCATTCAGTAGCACCTACAAAGGCTCACACGCACATTCCTCTGTTAGAATATATAGCAGCTAATAGAGCCTACTGATTCTCGTAAAGTGTATGTCCTGTATCCCTTGTTTACCTTTCCTGTATGCATTTTTTCATGGTTAAATGTTCATTCAGATGTAACCAGGTTGAGCACACTTAATTATCTCAGATTTCATATGGAAAAGCTTAACAATTGGAGAACATGCAGATCTTCAAGGGGAGTTGAATGCTTTTCACCACATTCTTACTGTGTCTGTACTTCATTTTTCATCTCTTGGTGTTCCAGCCATCAGCTGTAGTATGTGCAGTCATCTCTAGGAAGTCTACCTACCTGAAATGTTGAGAGAGGCATGTGAATCCCTAAAGGTTGTACTAATCGTTTAGCTGTGTATCTCAATGTGGATTTGTGTTCAAATGCATCCTGTCAATTTTAAAATGGAATTTATAGTCTGGCTTACAGCTCAAGCAATAATTCTTGGGTTTCATTATGCATGAATCCGCTATGTTTGAAAAAATATATATCCCTCTTCATGCATTCAGTGGGCCAGACTGTGATTCACCTTAACACAAATAGATTGAAAGTTGTAACTGCCTGAAAGAGAGCTTTGTTTTGCAGGTGAGTCACAGTCTTGTGTCCCCAACTTTATTTCACTGCCTTCTAAGTTCAGGAATTCAACCATTTGCTGTAAACTGGATCATTGAAATGATTCATATTAGGTCTATTTTTTACCCTATGTTGTTTTAATGAGCCGACTTTCAACGAGCTGTGCAAACAGCTGTCCCAATACCAAAGGAGAGGACAGTTTGCTCCTCGAGTAAGGGACACAGGCACAAAGACTGAAGAATGAAATATTTCTTGTAGCAGCCTTCTGCTGCTAGTGTCTTGGGAAATAAATGCCTTAAAAGAGGCTGCACAAGACTTAGAGAGGCATAGAGAATTTGGCATAGAAAATGTATTTAAATACTAAATTATGCTATTCTAACTGACCAAGAACTAGGACTGTGCAGCTCCACAGCCATTCAGATGATACTACAACAGTCTCTGTTATTTAATAGAAACTATGGAGTGCCTTCAGAAATTTGACACTGTTACAGACTGTCTTCTGCAGACTAAACATCTCCCCTTCCACACTTGCGTTTGCTGTGCTGGCGTGTGTGATCTGCACAGACATCCTCACCTGGACTCTTGGTACGTGTGACTTGCCTCTGTTCTACTGCCTTTTGTGACTCTCCAACCTGCACAGTGTCCATTGCATTTGTTCCCTAATCTATTCCAGCTGAACTGATTTTTCTATCAATCCTTTCACATTTCCAAAATTATGTCACACATTCACAATCAAACCATGTCTTTACACAAACTGCTGATATATTACCATGCTCTAGTCCTTTCTCTTGCTAAGAGCTACCGTTCCTAACAAAGGTCCCCCCATTAACATCTTTTATTTCCTGCCAGGCATACAAAGATCATATAACCTTGGTGCAGAGAGTGCTCTGCTGGGAACTGTAAAAGCAGTGCGTGTTTACGGTAACACTAGACACTCTTTCAGAATAAGTCAGCATTTTTTACCCAACAGGACTCCAGCACATTGGTTCTCAGGCAAGAAGGAGCAGAGTGGACCTCAGGTCAGCATGTGCTTGCCGTTAATGCACAGTTCAGTTCTTTGTTTCAAGACTCAGCCCCACACTTACCCTGCCTTTTTTGAGCTTCCTTCCTTGGTAGATGTTGGGAGTTAACAGCTGGCCTCCCCTTATTTTTCTGAGAGCTCCTTTCATGGGGTTGTCATTGATAAAATAAATATAGTAATTGCAAAGGTTTGCATGACCTTTTCTGAGTTCCATGGATTCATTCATGTCTTTACAAACCATGCGCAACGATGTGAAAAAGTCCATTTTTCCATAAAAAGGTATGGAAACATCTAACCTTCAATAGATTATGAAGTTTTGCAACTAGCGTGAAGTTAGATCTGACAAGTGAGCAACGCATTTATGGAAGAAATTACAATATTTTAAACAATTGATACAATTTAGACTTCTTTGGTAAAATAGAAAATATTTCATTTGGATATATGTACATTTACTTTGTATTGCCTCTTAGCAATACATATCTAATCTCTACATATCTACTGAGGATCAAAATATGTAATGGATTTTGGTGAGCTATGCATGTTTAATACTTCATGGGTATGACACCTATACACTAGCCTTGTTTTGGTTGATCATCAGTAGTACTTTACTGGAAACATTGTACAAAGTGCATGGGCACAGATGGGTGAGGTACATACGAAGGTCTTCAGTTGAAATTAGAGTGAGAACACTTTTTCTGCAGTCTTCTCATCTCCAAGGCATGGAAAGCTTTAAAAACGGCATCATTCCTCCAGATGAACACTGATAAAAAGTTTAAATTTTGAAGGCCAAAATCCGAAATCTAATGTATCTTTGATCTAAAATAATTTTCAGTATCTGTCAAGGATGAATTTGAGAACTTTTTTGAAAGTGTATTTAAAATGATACATTATTCTTAATCCTAGCTGCTAGAATTTATTTTTTAGTCATTTGATTGTCCAGATGCTGAAATCTTACAGTTCTTTCATAGAGGAGGAGCTTTTCAGCATCAAATAACTAGGTTAATTAGGTTGAAATGAGGTTAATTAGTGACTGAATCTAATCCTATTAATTGAAATTCAGAGCTGTCATGACTCGATAGGGACAGAGCTTTTCAAAGTTTGTTCAATATTGAAGGACTTACATTAAAACTTGGGTTTTAGTTGCCACTTTGGTTTTTCTTATGCATTTTCATACACACTATAGATTTAAGTCTTGACCTTCTGAAATTTACTTCTGTTTTATTCCTGAGTTTTATTGGCAGTTATGCAAGCTCAAATTTTTATCAGTACACTGACAGCTGCTCACTTCAAATTTCAAACAGTCTAGAATCAGTCTTTTAAGAAAAGTACACCAAGAGTAGAAGGGTATATTTGCTTGCTGTACGAAAGTACATTTTCTTCTATAACTTATTGTGGAAGTTTTCGTTGAATGTGAAGAAATATTTAACGCCCCCATCCGTAATCTTTTCCAGTACTTGACTAAAGGGTAGTAGGTTTGCATTGAAAAAATACAGCAACATCTAAGCTTTGACATCTAAACCTGCTATCCTTTCATTGCATCTTCTGAAGAATTCTGGTGTTTCTCTTTATTTTGGTTTCTTATGCAGGAAGTGTTATAGAGCACCAATGACATTAAAAAAAAATCTCCTGGATATATTTCAAATGTCTCCTAAAGACACACTTATTCTATATGCCATCAGAAAGTAGCCAGTATCAGCAAACAGGGTTGAGCTGGTTTAAACCATGAAAAAAACATGCAAAGATGTTTCAATTAAACTTTCATTTATCAGTGAAGTTTTGATATGACAAATTTTGTGTCTGAATAGCAGGTCCTTTTTTACAGGTTATCAAGGAACTACGAAACTTTCTGAGCAAAGCAAACCTACTTTCAGGAGAGGTTCTTTCTAAAAAAGTTATGTACTGTGGTACAGATACATTCTTCCTCTAATATTATATTCTTCTCTTTTGTCATATTAAATATTCCTTTTTCAATTTTGATCTTGCTAACTCCTGTGTTTACATGCATACTACATCAAGGACTTTCACCACAGCTGATACATGGATATATCATTCTGTTTTACATTTGCACAGGTCTTCTTCCTTGATTTTGTACAGACAGATTTCATTTTGTCCTTACATAAGCTCCACAGCTTAATTAGCCTTAGTTTGGAGGAAAAACATGCACAAACACAATACTCTCCCCGATACCGAGTCAGTATTTTGAAACCTTGTACCACCTTAAAGCATTTCCACACTTTCCTTGATGTTCTCATACTTTAAATACTTACAGGCTCTTATCATTACTCTTCCCTTGCATTATTAGCTATCGTTTGGCTAAGCAGGAGAGGTTTTCATCTTTTCTTGTAAATCAAACTCTCTAGCCCCTTAATCATTTTTGTTGCTGTTATCTGAATTCCTTCAAAACTGGTTAATGTCTTCGTGGTACGGGAGAGGCTAGAACTACATGCTGCATTTGAGAAGCAATTCATTTGTGCCAAACAGAGTATGTCTGGTTGTTCTTTATGGAAACACTGAGAAAGTAAATAAGATATATTTTCTATAATATAGATGGAGCAAAAAAATATTATTATTAAAACTTCAGAAATAATAAAGAAGAAAGTACATATATTTTACCATGCTTCCCAATCAAACATTTGACATTACCCTTTCACCATTACTGCAATACCTTATTTTTAATAAATATGCCTTTAAAATATTAGTTTAACCTATCAGTCTCAGGTGTAAGCTTTGTTTTCTTGTTTGTTTTCTTCCTCAACTTCTTTGGGAGTATTTTATTCCCTTCTTACAAATACCACTTTTTTCTAAGGAATTTCTACATCATCTACTCATAAATATGAAATAGCTTCTCCTGTATTTCACCAGCTCTTTAATTGCTTCCCTCCCCGCTTCTGTTATGAAGCACTTAAAGAAACACTTGTACTTACTTGATTCTAGTGTACATCAAGATTTGTAAGTAGTTTTTCCATGTATGTATTGCAGCTGCTATTTTAGATATTCACATTTTTTCAAGGCCTAATTTGGATTATTTCAGAGCCACTAATATCTTGCATTGTACCCTAGGACAAGACGCATAGCTCTTATTTTATTTAAGAACTGCATAAATTCACTATTGTAATGATGTCTCTGAAAACTTTAAGTTTACAGAAGGTAAATAGAATTTTAGGTTCTCCTCTGTAACCCAACTCATCATCTAGATATCTTTTTAACAACAGCTGGTGAAAGTATGTTCAGACTGAAGAAGAGCAGAGCAGATAATTTTGATTGCAGACTCCATTCATATGGGGATGGCACCGTATATGTCTATTTTCAAAATTACTTGACAACAGAAAAATATTAGGTCAGATATAGAGCTATAGCAAAATACAGATCACGCTGTCAGCCCTACAAACACAGGGTTCACATTTTCACCTTGGTTTTGAGACTATGAAGTGTACAGTTTGCTAAACATATACTAATAAAATGACCTACTAAAATAATTTAGGGGAACTTGCCAGCCAGTAACTAGTATCAGGATATAAAAGTTAGGCTAAATACGTCTGTATCCTGTCAAGTGCCTTTTCCCCAAACCACCTAGTCTGAGCTCACTATTTTTCCACAGCCAGCCTTCAATACAAGTGTCATAACCTGAGCTCTAAGTGAAGATTTTTCACACACTGCAGTGGGACTCCAAAGGGCAGATATGTTGTGGCTGAAATCAGATGCCAGCAGGAACAGCAAATTTCATGCAGAAGTAATTTTGGATAATTAGCTGTGAAATAAATTAAGTAAAGACATGGAAAAACCCAATTCCTAGAATAGCAAACCAGAGTGTCTTTTTAAAACCTCATTTAATGGTGTTGCTAACTTAATGGAGTAAATATGTAACATTAACATCTAATAATAACTTTAACTAGAGTTTTAGATTTATTTTGTAAGTGTTTAAGGTATGCTGTGTGCTTTCATTATTCACAAAGCTTTTATTATGGAAAACAGAATGTATGTTTCAGTTGAGATGATGATTGCTTTAATCTTCCAGATAATTATATTTGACACAGTCCCCATAAAGCTTCAACTTGCATCTGTGATACATTACACTTTCAAAAGGTAAAGCAAAATATTAGATTCTCTATCTTTTAAAGTTTAGGCATTAGAACTTGTAATCAGCAAGATTTCAGTTCAAATAACAAACACCAGAAGCAGGACATCCTATGAAATTGCATGCAATACTTTGAAAAATCCTGGGTTTGCTTTTCGATTCTCTTTTTTTAGAAAAAGTAATCTAATTGTAGCCGATGTTCTGAAAAAAAAAACAAACAGCTGTTCATTGCAGAGAAGACAATTGATTGAAATTATGTTTATTTAGTTCCATCAGAGCAGAGCTCAAGGAAAGTTCTCACTAGCCATGTAGTGGATGAACTTTAATTCCCAAATGGAAGTATGCAATTAAAACTAACAGTAGATGACAGATACGCTTGGACTCTCCTCCCCTTGTCTCTTTCCCTGTGTTCTTGTCTCTACTTCACAAAGCAGTGATTACCCATCTCCCTCTTGACCCAAGCACAACTTTCTCATTCTGTATTAACATTTCATGAGGGATGAACCCTTTTTCATCCTTCTGTGAAATGAAGGTAGGGTGAGTAAAAGCCTGGGAGAGACAGGTTCTCTCATTCATCCTGCAGGGCTGGCAGCAGCCTGGAGCTGTGTTTGCAAATACTTTTTAGGCTGTACATAACATAGGAGAGAAAAGATTTTCTAAGCTGTTGGTCACCAATATCCAAGGTTGCAGAACCAATGTGAAATAGAATTTCTCGGAGGCTTACAAAAGGCTACAACAAATGAACTTTCCAGAAAGATGAAAATTGAATATGTCTACGAAAGAGCAAATTGCCTTACAAATCACTACCAAGTATGTAGGGATAAATTGCTAGAATTTCTCAATATCAGGAAAATAACATATCCTTTCGTTCATTTCCCCAAAAAAATGGTTTTGATATGAACACCTAAATAAAGCACCTCAAAGAAGTTATGTAGCAAACAACTCCAGGACAAAGAGTTAAAGCATGGCAGACCCCTGAAACAGAAACCCAGAGTCTGAGGAAGCTAAGCAGTGTTAAAAATAAATCCCCAGTTTAACCACGTAAATGAACATTTGCACAAAAACAACAAGGAGAAGTTACCATTCACCAACTGTCCAGCAGTGCCTTAATTAATGAAATCTTGACCTCTATTGAAGGTTTGTTCCAATACCTATTCAAAAGTTTAGATTCAGTTTGGATCCTACTTTCCATGTCATTGCTCCCTAGGAATGTTCCAGTTTTTCTGCTGTTTTCTCTACCAGTGAGGCCACAAACCAGCACTTCAGGGATGGTTATTACATCCTGCTTGTATTCACGGTAAAAAACCTGTAGAGATTGTGTTTCACAGTGCTGCAGTGGCAGCATCAGGGATGAGAAGGGAGGAAGACAGCTCTGCCTCTTTGCATCACTTAATAAAACACACATTACACAGGGCAGTGATAATTGAAGATGACATACATGAGACCCCTAAATCTCACTAAGTCTTCTCAGGAATAAGCAGTTTCCATCATTCCCTGCAAGCACTGGGATTTTCTCTTTGATTTAAAATTTCTTGCTGCTCTTTGATCTCTCTGTTCAGAATGATCTCTGTACTCTGAGTTATCTCCTTGCTCACCCTCTGATTTTGAGGAGTCCAGCTCTCAACACTCCCCATGCTCCTGTTCTGCTCCCTGCTCCATACACAGACACCAGCCTGCTACCAGTAGATTATATTAAACTCATTGAATCAAATTTGCTGTATTCACAATCACTGTTCATGTTGGTCACTGTAGACAAGCTCAAAAGGCTTTGTTTCTGTGATATCTTATTGTGCCATTTCGTATGAGAGATGTCTGAAGAGGAAGACCTGTAATTGAAGGAGCTTACCATCTTAGTATGACTGGGTAAACACCATCTTAGTATGACCAGGAGGGACAGAGAGAGTGCAAAAGAGACAAAACAGAAGAGAGGGAAGGAAAAATTCCAATTATGAAAGAAGATTGTAAAGAATATTTTGAATAGGCAGTAACAATAGAAAGCTGGGGTTTTTTTTGGAAGTGTTGGGCTGTTTGTTTTGCTTTGGGGTTTGGGGTTTTTCTGTGGGTTCTGCAGTTTTCTACTACTGCAGTTTCATATACAGCCTAATTTGCATTTCCACTGGAAAGAAAGAAGTACCTTCTGCCGTGCCTTTTGTTCTATGAAATTTTATTCATCCTGCCCTAATTCCAGTGATAGGACCAGTCAAATTGTAATGTATTACTTAGCTGACAGAAAGCTATGTATGGGCAATTTGCCTGTCAGGTCACCAAAGGAAGGAGAAACAATGCTGTTTCATACTCTTGCTGTGGGGAAGCAGACCACATGGCTAATGCTCAAAACTAATCTCAGTTCACAGCTTATTGCCATCAACTATTTTATAACCAAGAAAGTTCTGTGGCTCAAGTTTAGATATTTGGCAGTGTTTGGACACTACCACAGATTAATACTCCCATAAACTTCTCTAAGCAGGTGCCTCACATATGGCTAAACAGAATGAAGCTTTAACACTCCCTTCCTCATTTGAATTTTAAACTGTGGCACCAGCACTAATGTCTCTTTTTTTTTTCTTCAATATTCAGTATGTCAGCAAACATTTGGCTACACGAGCAAGATTTGTGGGGTTTTTTTTAAGAACGTAAGAATAGTTTATGACCAGCTACACTGAAAACAGGTTAAAATGGAACAATGTGCAAATGAAACTGGAAGCACATCTTCTTTCATGTTATTCAGTTACTTATTATTTTGTATTTATGGCTGTGATTAGGAATGCTTTCTGCGTTCCTGTGTTGGTTTATTTATTATTCTTGGAGCACACAGTGATAGTGAGACAGCAGTTCAGAAACAGCCAGATAAGCTTACACTTTGAAGTGCACAGAACTCTAATTAAGCTGTGGGGCTGTTTACAAAGCAGGGCCGTAATCACACCATGAAGATTGTTAATATTTATTTGAGATCATGTTTAATTTGAGACTCATAAATGTATATTAGAATGCTACTCTACTTGGTTTATATAAACCCATCAGTATGTATTTATGTCACAACAAAAGCTAGTTAAGGTAGATATTTTGACAAGAGCTTTTCAGTGTTCCACCAGAAGAAGACTTCAAGGTTTAGACATTTAAAAGCTCATGAAAGCAACAACAGCTGTAGTTTGCATCATGTACTGCTGCTGGGGTGGGTGGATCTTGCACATTTTCTTTCTTAAAATTATACACCCTTACTGTTCAAAAATACAGGTCTGGACCATGGCATGAGGGTAAAAAGCATGCACATCTTGCAAAAGCAGTGTGTACAGAGGCAATTGCGGTCACCTGGAGAGAAAGCAATTGTCTCTGGGGCTTCTCCACACCTCTCCTACCGTGGGGGAGAGTGCTGAGATGCCCAGCAATGCACTCTTGACATCATGGAGGAAACTCAGGAAGTTTTCTCTGTTGGTCTACTCTCTCGTGGTCTACTATCTCTTCTCCAGACTGCACCCATTTAGACGCTAGACCGTTCAAAGGTTGACACCAGGTTGTTGACACAAGTCAAATGGGAACTTTTCTGAATGCAAAATATGGTGGGACACATAGGGTTGAGTCCAAGGACTGACAAATTGCCCAGATACTTGCACAGTTACAAAAGGACACCTATGGACTAAATGAAACTTCTGAATATTTTTACTTTACCTGATTGAAAAACAGAGATTTTTTTTTTTTAACAAATCCAAATGAATCAAAATGTGGCTTTGTCATATCAAGCATTTTGTTGAGATTTGTCAAGCTTCTATTGGAACTTTTATGTTCCAACAGAATACATTTTATTTCCCTGTCTTTCCATAGGAATTTCTCTAAATCTTTCCAGTCTGTTCTGATTGGTGGCTGCTTCTTGACCTGATACATGTCAGATTTCTCAGATACTGCAGATATTGCAGTACCAGATTTTCTTTTGGAAAGCAGAACATGTCAAATTCAAAATTCAAAGTTCTTCTTTCCCAGCATGGTCTCCTAGATAGCATTAGGAAACATCTGCTGAGACATGAAACAATGACACATGCCATGTGCCCAGCAGCCTTTTTAATGAGATATAAAATTCTGATTCTGAAACATTCCTTTTTTTGCGATACTTTTGGAGAATTATAGCATTGCTTTTTTTTGCTTCTCTAACAAGGGGAAAGATGTTTGCATGCATCAGATCAGGCAGGCTGCGTAGACCACTCCGCAGACATGCTCTATATTTGCCACACCATTTGTTGCAGTCTGTAGAGAAGTCACAGCAAAGCTCGAACTGGCATCATGTTTAAAAATTATGTGTCTCTGATGGCCTGTGTGTATTTTGGATACATACATCCTTACAGACCCAAGGGGCCAAAATCACACAGATGAGCCAGGGATATACATAAGAATTTGCACGTTCATGAAGAGTCAGAGGGGAAGTCCACGTAGTTTCAGCAAGCTTGAAGAGCATGAGGCTTGCACAACTGTTTGTTTATTTCGTGAGAGCTGGACTTAGTTGCCAGAACTAAAAATGATATCACCATATCTGTCCATCCTAGTATCCAATGCATTCTATCTGCTCTTTGTCTTAAAGAGCAAAAAGGATCTTTGGTATTATCTTTGCAGAGCAGAGCATGGATGGAACCACTAAAGGACAGAAAACAGATAGCTTTGGCAAGTGTAGGTCCTTCAGCTGGAAGTGCTGAGCAAGGGTAAGGTTAGAGGGAATTAGCCTTTGCTTCCTGCCCTTGGCTGGTTTGAGAATTATGTGTTTAAGAACGATGAGCAGCCCTTTACAAGTAGATTCAGCCTTGACAGGAAGATTGGAGAGGCACAGCTTTGCTTATGTTAACAAGAGGTTTCTAAAAATATCCCCAAAACAAGAAGCGGGAGAAGTCAGTGGTTGCAGTCCCGAGGCCCTCCAGGGCCTGGGGGACAGGAAAGACGCTGCCCTGGGAGAGGCAGTGGTGGAACTGGTCTCAGCTGGTGGGAGGGCTGGCAGGGCAGGGAAGGTAGGGTCTGGTCCCCATAAATATTTGCTTCTGGAATTACACAAAGACTCTTCCTGGGCATGCATGCTTGCTCTTCATGCTTGAAGTGGGCAGCTGTCTCTCTCCTGAGGGTGTACTGTCACCTCACTTCCCAAACACCAGCTGCTGCATTCCCTTCTTGTCAGCAACAAAGCCGTCTCCTTCAGATTCCCCTCACCTTATTTTTGGTTCAGCACACATCTTTGTTGACCCATACAGTTTTTAAGAATTTATTTGTTTGGGTTTTTTTCATCTCAGCCATTAAACTGAAAACGCTGAATAAAATGGAATAATTCTGGAAGATAGATGGAGTATTGACTGCACTATGACTGTGGTCATCACCAAAACTATTCAAATACAACAAACCTGTGTCTAATGGTGGTCGTTCTTAAGTTTCCAGACACAGTGAAGCCAAGAGCTGCATCATAAATTTTACCTAGACACTGGTTGGTGGTTTAGGACTTTGCTTATTTTTGCATGCATTTTGCTGTAGCATCTGTATACAGATAATTGAATTGCAGATGTAAGGCATGGAAGGGTGCGTTTTCCCAGTTACAGAAAGGGATTTGTTTTCAGGAGATTGTCCAGTACATTGTCAAATAGAGCAGCAGAATATTTTTCCATTTTCTTTAAAAATATATTCTTTGCCAACCCATAAATCTCAACATTTAAACCTTTTTTCCTTAATGTCATTCACAGCGCTCCAGTTTAGCTGTTTGGTTTAACAATAAATTACTCTAGTACACTCATATTGATCAGCATCAAATGTTCCCCAGGTGAGGTGTGTACCATGTGTGCTTGGTACCAATGGCCTCCTCTCCCAGGTCAGACTGTAAGCATGAGTTTACCAGAGGAATGGAGGAAGTTCTTCCACACAAACCATCTGCAAGTAACTGCAGGTCTGTGATTCAGGCAGATGTCTCTGTGCAAACAGCTGCACCTTCGAGGGGAGAGGGAACAAGCCTGAGCTGAAATGGAAGATATCCACATAAGCAGACATCCTTTGGGCATTGGCAACTGGGAATCTGGGAGGAGCTTGCCTGAGATGCAGAGTAGGGCTCTCAACAAGGGTGTCAAATAATGGCACAGTGGTGGTGGCATCTCAGCAGCTTTCCCCGAACACATGGGTGTTTTCCAGCACAAAACTCTTGTCACTGTCACCCTGGCTCTGCTGCCACCAGCTGCCTGTACACTGGGCTTGTGGATGCCTTTTCAGCATCATGTGGGAATTGAGAGGTGCAGACCAAAACTGAGTGTATTGTTCCACAAGAGGCATTATTTAAATAATGCAGGAATGGAGACTGCAGCACAGCTCTGCTACAATACCATCTTTTAACATGATTAAAAAATCATTAAAAACCATGTGTTTTCATATTCCATGGCAAACTCTTATCTCATTTTGTGACTGTATTGAATGTCATGAATCTCAGATTTCCTCTGCTGATCATATGAATTTGCTTTTAACTGTATTCTCCATTGTATCTCTCAGACTACATACACTTTTCTAAAATTAATGTTCTTTATTTTCTATCCATATTTCTAACCTATCTATATCTAATTATTTACCTGTCCATGGCCCATTAAAAATTTTCTGACATTTAATTTAATTCTTTACGCAATCTTACTTAGATTATCTATTTATTTGTGTTGTAGCACCAGACAAGCAAACGCTTTTAGCAGTATTTCTGTGCTTCGTTACAGTTTATTCCTCCTTTGCCCTTTGCCATTTTCCAGACCATTTCGTTGAACTGGTTGTAAGAACTGTTTTAAACATTTTGAGCTACGACATGTCTACATGTGTAATATAACCCACAGCAACTCTAAAAGAACCAAACTCTGATCAGAAATACATATAAGTTGCTGGTTTTATTTTTAAATTCTGAAAAGTTGTTTTAGCTTCCAAAATGAATAATGGCCTGCGTGTTTTTATTGATATTGTAGCGTGGACTAGGCACATGCTTTTGAAAAGGTTCCCCCAACACCATTCTTTGGTTCATATCTCCAAGCAATCTTGGAGCATGTGAATTGGATAGTTTTCACATGAAACTAAGCCAAAAGATGCACCCTGGTGATCTCCAACCCGTTCATGAAACCCTGAGGATTCATTCAATTCACAAGATGCAGGTAGACATAGTTCAAAGTAACTCTACCTTGAGATGTGTGAAAACTTTGGTACCATTTATTTTTCTGTATAAATCCATTCTTTCTGGGATATGTCGTTGGTAATGTAGAGATGGCCACTGGCAGTTAAAACCCTGTTGAGACTGTCTTCACCTTTGTTGCCTTCTAAAATAGAGAAATTCAGCTCCTGATTAAGTTATTGCTTACTGCATCCTCATTTAAAAATTAATAATGCTCTTCTGAGCTGTTCACTAATAGAAACAACAGCAGATCTCACCTGAACAGAGTGTACATGTTTCAAAACAGATATATTGTGCTCTGGACATCATGTCAGCATTTGCCTATGTAAGCCTATGTCAGTATTTGCCTGTGCAAGTATTGTCACTTGCTCTTTCAGGAAGTTTTGCAATAATAGTTAAAAAAAAAAAAGAAACAAAAAAAAAACAACAAGAAAGAAAAAAGAAGAAAATAAAACAAAAAACAATACAACCCCGCAAGAGTGTGTTATCATATTGAATTTCTCTAGAGAGTTGGCTGCTTCTTTCTCCATCCGGCCTCAGAAAGAAGGAGGGGTGTAATGAGGAAAGCAACTGCAAACTATAGCGATCCTTCACCACTGTTTTGTTCAAAGACATACACAGGACATTAGTGTTTGCAGATGCTCTATAAAGATAAAAGACTAAGACCTAGATGGGAAGAAATTACGATCTGCATTAAATAGATGGTGAGCCAGTTGTTCCCTCAGTTACACTATTGCAAATCCCATTAATTTCTTTTCATTGTCAGCATGAGATAACGATGTGTCTTAAAGGAAATGAGGACTAAAATAAGAAAGTGTGAAATAAATTATCTAATGTTATGAAAAGAAATACTGTTTTGTTCTTGGAAGGAATTCTAAGGGAGTGAAAATCCATAGGTTAAAACTCACATTTCTATAATTTGGTCTCTGTATGCCAACCTTGTGACAAGTTAATCAATCAATTTTAATGATACTACTTCTAAAGAAAATAATGGTATCTAATATTAATAGCTGTAGTTGCTGTAAAAAAATTAACGACTACCCCTAGAATGAACATGAAGACAACTTTGACAGTTTTTGCTTTCCCATATAACAAAGGGGATTAGGTTTTTAAATTGGCTTCTCTCATCTCTTTGCGCATTACCATACATAACATTAATAAGGAAAAGAGCATCTCAGGTACCCTTTTATTTCTCCTTTTCTCCCTCGGGGAAGCCACAGGACGCAGTAATCAATTAAAAAGGTCAAAATAAGCAGGGTCAAATGGCTTCATTTACTGTGACTATTAATCTCAGTTACATTCATAAATATTTTTCATATGGGAACTTATCTTTCCACTCAGCAAAGATGTGGAGGCTTAGTTCCCGCTCCTTTTTTCTTATCTCCTCTTTTCCTCTCATTTTTGTATTTCCATCCTTTCATTGGTGCATTGTCATGAAGTACTAAATATAGGGAACTCAGAATCGGGCCCTATTCTCTGCCTTAGCTAGGGTAAAATGCAAAGAAAAATATGGTAACAAAATAAAATACCTGATCTCCAGATACTTAAAATTACTTTATCTCTCTTCTATTTCTTACCTTTTTCATGTCCAAACATGAAAGATTACCTGAAATATCATCTAAGCAGGGAAATATTATCCTAATAAATGAGCATGCAAGTATGTGCCTGGTAAGTTATTTGATTAAACAGGAAGCTAGAATCCTATAGATATCCACAAATAAAGCCCCAAATCTAAATGACTATATCGTTAGCTCATTTGTAAACTGTTCCAGATGTAAGATTTTGGCAGCTTTCCAGTAGGCTGGCTGCAGTCTGAGCTTTCCTGCATCCGCAGTGAGAACTGCAATGCCTGACTCTTCAAGGAAAAGCTCCACAAGCCTGATGACAAATTATATAAAGTAACAACCTGCCTGCCTGGCAAAGAGAAATCCAAACAGATCCCCGGGCAGAGAATGCCCTTTTTCCTGGGGCTAAGCTACAGCCGTTTGACCTGGATGTGTGATCGATCTGCATTATGCATCACCCGGTGAAAGCCCCTCTGAGGAGATCATTTAGTGATCATATCAGGGACTCCACTGCTAGAGCCTTGGATGTTATCTGGAAAAACACGAGAGACAGACGACTGGCAGGTGAGAAGGACATTACATAAATATGTTTTAAAATTCATAAGGGATCAAAACCTGTAACAGTAATTAGCGGTGTCATTTGCATATGTATCGATGTAGCCTCTGAGTATTTCTCCAGCCTTTTGTTTGTGTGTCATGTTACATCTGTGCTGTGCCTAGGGTGGAGCTGTATGGGCTCCTCTAACTAGATGAGACTAACTTCGGTTAAAAGAAAAGCAGCAGCGAATTTTGATCCAGTATTATGGCAAAGCTCCTCAGACTAGAGTGTGCTGAAGCATTTTATTTTGCTATTGGGTCAGAGCTTGTGCTTTACTGCTGTGATGTGCTTCAGTGAGTTGCGTTACGGAGCGTTTTGCAGCCAAGGAGTGTGTCAGTTGGAATATCTGGGCTGTGCACTGAGCAATTACTGGTATTTCCTCTGGCAAGGATTTCAGTGCTGTGAGCTCCAAGTGAGTGTCAGGTATGCCAGAGCTAGCCTTCTGAGATATAAATTACCAGCCATCTATATAGTTCAGTCCACATTTTTTTTTTTTGACTTGCAAAGTACTCAAAATCTCGAGGCAGACCATAATAGAGAGCTGGAGAAGAAGATAATTTAACTCACTTTCTTTTTCTCTTCTCTTATTGTCTGTTAGATGAATGCTTCTCATTCACCCTGCTGGGGTTGTTACTTTTATTTTGCAGCGTTTAGAGATTTCAAAAAAGGCAGCAGAAATGCACAATGGGTGTGACTGCCAGAGGGATCATTTTGGTTTGTTTGTATGCTTACAGTGGGGGTGGTTTATTCCGGGGGAGGGAATGAGGGAGGAGAAATGTGAATAATGATAAGATCAAGGACGAGATGACCAAGAGGCAGACTTTATGGCTTACTAATGTAAACTGAACGTTTACATCACCCTCCTGCATTTATGTTTTGGAGAAATAAGAGTAGCTAAGTGCAGAACAGACATTTAGTTGAGCACTGATTCCAAAACTGATTACATTGGGTAATCAGGCAGTGAGTGGCCATTGCATATAAAGAAACACGTGGGCGAAAATCTGCTCTGAATTAGACTTACTCATAAAAACTTTGCCCACTTGTGTTAGTGACAGGATTAATTCTGTGCCTGTTCCCACACATGGCAAAGGACAGTGAGTTTCCTAGGCAGAGGAACTCAGCTTTACCACTATTTTTACTGGAAAACCTCATGATCACAGGAGATGGGGGCATCACATTTACTTTAGTGCTCAGTAAGTGGTCACAAATATGGCAGTGTGATAAAAGCACTGGACATTAGCCTCTCTCCACAGCAAAAGGAAGTGGGCAGACAGTCCATCTCTCAAAGGTGTGTTATAAAAATGGGTGTCTTTGGCAGCCTCAACCACTGCAGGGCATGGAGCAGCAGTCACAACACAGGTCCTGATGTTCAGGACATTGCTGAAACTCCGAAGAAGCACTGAGAGGAGAGAAATTCTCAGTGAAAAGGCATGGATGTTACACAAATGCAGAAAAGGGAAGCCAGTGGGGACAAGTCAGCCTTTGTTTAATCTGCATGTTGCCTGGTCAGCTGGACACTTGTTTACCCTGACGTTCATTGCCATTCTACCTGCTAGAGATGTTTATGTGAATGTTTTGAAGTAAGCTTTTTAATTTATCATTAAGTTCAGAATGGCATTTGCATCAGCAGTCTCCAAGTACCTCTGGCCTGTGTCCACGTACAACAACTGTTACCAACTGTCTGCTATAAAATTGTTTTCCCCTCATCAGCTGACACAGGAAAGCATATAATGATATGTAATTTATACCTTCAGAATGTGACCTACACATGAAAGTATGCAGATTTTATCAGGATACAAAGAGACCTTGATAAATGTATATATTTAACCTTTCATATGATTATCAAATATTTGGAGGCTAAACAACTGCTAATTATATTTCTGGAGACTCTGTCACATTCCTAGAAACGGGGAGTGAACGTGAACCCTTTAGCCCCTTTAGCTGTGCTGATAAGGGTCGGCATGTTTTATTCTACTTGGCAGCTGGTTATGAGCCATCACAGTTTTTATCAATACAAGGCTTGGATGTTAGAGGACCCTTAAAAACAGTGACAGTTCCATTTTCCAGGCTGTGCTGGTGATGTAAGCTTGTCAGTCCACTAGTATATTTGGGCTGCTGTCAGTCACAAAATCTAAAAATCATCAAGTTAAACCCCCAGTAAGAGGTACAGCATGTAGCTGGAGCAGATATCAGGGTGTATCCCAGAAAATACTTCATGATTAACAGAGATTCAGGAAGAGAAACAAAACAGCAAGTTGTGTTGCTGTTCTGTTTGTTTGCCAGGATATCAGCAGTTTAAACTGCTGACTACCTGAAAATGGTCAAGAAGGGTCATGACACTGAAAGAAGAAATCCTCTTAGATCAGCAATTTGTGTTATCAGGACACTCCTTTTGGAAAAAAAAAAAAAAGTTATTTGCAAAATAAAGAAGAAAATATGAAATATGTATTCCTCATGGCATATTCAAGACAAAGTAAATGTTTTGCCTTCAAAAAATCCTTATAGCCTGCACACAGAAGTAGCACTTCATGAAATATAATTTGATATAATCATCAAACAGGGAGTACTGTCTATTTTCTAAGTAGGAAATACATAATGGAAAATGTTTTTTCCATTAGGTAAGAATGGCTGGAGAAGAGAAGACTTAGGGAAGACCTTGTAGCAGCCTGCAGTATCTAAAAGGGACTTACAAGAAAGCTGGAGAGGAACTTTTCACAGGGGCATATAGTGAAAGGACAAGGGGTAATGGACTTAAGCTGAAAGACAGTAGGTTTACACTAGATATTAGGAAGAAATTCTGTACTATGAGGGTAGGGAGGTGCTGGCACAGGTTTCCCAGAGAGGCTATGGACTCCCCATCCCTGGAGGTGTTTCAGACAGGGCTGGATGGGGCTTTGAGCAACCTGGTCTAGTGGAAGGTGTTCCTGCCCATGGCAGGGGATTGGAATTAGATGATCTTTAAAGTCCCTTCCAACCTAAACCACTCTATCATTCTAGGATTCTGTGATCATATAGTCTTACTGACACGAAAGAAAGGGAGCAATAGTCCTGTGCAAAAAGTATCAAAAATATTTGAGATGCTGTTAAAATTGTGTGGAATTAAATGACTGTAGCTAAAAACACTTTGATTTTGAGTGGGTGCAGTAAAGGAATGCAAATGAATGTGGATTGCCCTCTCAGATCACCTCTGTGTGCTCTCCTACACTGGGCACTGTAGAGCAGCATCCTCATGTTGCTTTCAAACCCCAACACCAGGCCTGTGTTACTGCCTGTGCTGTCTTATCATGTGGCAGAGCAGCCTGTGGTTCAGCCCGCTGGCGTGGAGCACACTCGTATAAATATGGTATATTATTATACCACGTTGTGGTATATTGTTACTGTTCTATAAATTTGGTATGACAAATAAATATGGTATGTATTCATAAAATACCTGTCCTGAGGAGCAGTGAGCTGCAGCTCAGCATAGTCACATCACAGCAGCACAGATCATGGTTTTCCACTCTGTCTTTTTACCTTCTTCTTGGTTTATGTAGACAAAGAAAATCTAGACACGTTTATAGTCACATCTGGTGATCTTAAAATGTGGAAAATTATTCATTAGGTAAATCATTAAGCATTTTCAATTTCTGGGACATCTAAAATGCTCAGTAGAGGTGAGAAACAGTTTGGGGTAATGGAGTGAACAGCAAGAAATAAGGACAAAGAATAAGACTTAAGTTTACAGAGCCCCTAAATAGGCAATGTGAAAATAGTAACTATTCTTGTTACTGCATTCACAAGAAATAGTTATATTTCCTTTGGAGTTCCCAGTTAATTCCCCTTGCTAATGTCTGACCACATCCTCAGCTGGGAGGAGAAGAACATTCTGGCTTCTTCCATGGACAGACCTCCCAAAGAGACCAGGATTTCATGCACAAGGGCAGCAGCACAGAATGAGCTTTCACAGAACAGGAAGCATCATTCTCAGCTCTCAAATGCACACACCCTCAAACACACTGTAGACAGATTTCTCCTAGTGCCTTCACTGTTGTCTGAATTTACACAACCCAATGTAGCATTTACCTGCATTGTACTAAGAGCCATTATGTGCACCATACAACATGACTAAAGATCCTGGCTTTTTCATTTTCACCAGCATTTTTTGGAATGCATGATCAGACACTGAGTACAACTGACTACTAATGTGCCTCTCTTTTAAATTAAGGGTTTTCTTTTACGGTGCAAAAGTTGCATTGTCTTCCGAAATTCTGGTATTATAGACAAAGAAAAAAGAATGTGTAGGTAGCCTGAGGCTGGTGAATTACTGACAGTTTTGCTGCAGTAGCTTAGTCATTGAAATTCTGAGGTAAAACATATTTTATTTGTTATTTTAAAAATAAACTTTCAGCTATTCTATTTGAAATTATATTGTTTATTTACCTAATTACCATCTCTCATATTCAATTGCAATTTTTTTCTAATTTGAAGTTCACTAAAATTTCTCAATATTGTATTTATCCCAGAAATAAATTTAATTTGTACCTTTTAGCCTACTTAAGTGGCTTTTGCCACCATTGTTTTTCTTGGTTTTGTTTTCTGTTAATTGCCAAAGAAATGCAAAATTACTGAGTTTCCAAGATCTGTTACAGACCAATTCTCATTATGCCTATTTTGCTAGTACTTGAATCATCCGGAAAGATTTTATATGTCCTTGTAAGTTATTGCTAAAGATGTCGTCAGAGAGGGAACTCTGGGGTTAGAGAAAAGTAATCCCATCAAACAATTCATTTCCATTTAGATTCCTTTTAGAAGACTATCAGTCAACTTTAATCTAGTTGTCATGGTTTTAGTACAGGCTGGGTTATTTTTGAGTCTCCTTGTGAAAAGTTTCTCTGCAGGACCCTTTGGGTAGACCTCTTATTCTTTAATTTATGATGATTAGCTAGAATTATACCATTATTTAAGCTTTTCTTTCTACTGGCCATTATCAATTTGCAGGACTTGTCTAGGAACACTGTGCATCTGCTGCATACTCTCTGTTCTTGTTGATGCCTAATTTGTTCTCCATTACCAACATCCCTGTATTTCCAGTGGATTTATAGTTGCTGCTTTCTCTTATGCTTTCCTCTTACCTCTGATGCCTTAAAACATACCCATGTACAGATTGTGAAGTTTGTGAGTATATATATATTTATTAATTCTTAAACATTTTTCAGATATTTCTTATACTTCAAAGCATGTCTGTAGCTATCTATAGCAAGTAAAGGAAGGAAAGAAAGGAATTTTTATCCTTTGAAAATTTTTTAAGCCCCAAGTTGAGGTGAAGAATTTTGCACTGCATTTCAACTGTCCCCAAAATTTATGCTCATGCAGAAGAGAAATTACTTCTTGAAGTGTTTGCTTTGTTCTGAGGTTGGAGAAGGATTTACAGTGTGTATAGGTGAAATAAGGTCTGAAAAAATGGGTATGTTGCAGAACCAAAGACCACTTGATATATAGCTTCAGATATATCACTGTTTTGTCTCTGTCAGCATTTTTAGCAAATTACTGACCCCCAGTCTGGAGAAAATCTCCAACAGGTTTGGTGCTTTACTCAGGCTATTATATAAATATTAAACATATCCACCTACCATGATGTAGAGCACGATGAGCTATTGATTTGAGTCATGTTGGTAAATAGACTAATTTATGGACAAGAAACAGGAAAGCAGTAAACAACAGTTGTCTGATAACTAAGGGAGCTATATCTGTAATAAAGCAAGTGTAGCACATCTAGTGCAAAACATATGAATAATTTATTTTGGTTGAATGGTTAAATATCATTATCATATAAAGTTTCCTCCCTTTGAGAGTGCTCATGAGCTTTGCTGTTATCCATATAATTACTAAGCAAGCTTATAGTGTTAGCATGTTTTGTGAGAAAATATCAGTTTCAGTCTTGTGGTTTATTATTCTTTACATCTTTCAAATTCAGATATCAAATGCAATCAGAAATAATATATTTCATAAATAGCACATGCTTGTCTAATTTTTTAAAATATTGCCACACTAAATTCCAATAAGATATAGAGAGTATTGTATGCCTTCTTTAACATTGGTGTTTTTGTCATGGAATTACTGTAATTCATGTAAGGCAAAGTCCTTCAGTCGAAATATTCATTCAAAATGGCATTTGGAATTAAATGCATCATTGGGTTCTTATTCCATATTCTGTCTCTTAATTTCTTACTCTCTATATGTAAATGTAGAGAAATGCCAGAAAGGTTGTAGGTGCCTGTAGTGAAACTGGTGTTTATTTCCAGCTACTGGAATGCCTTGTTTCCAACCCTCTCATGCTTCTATTTTGAAGTCTAATACCAAAAGAGGTTGGAGCTCTCAAAGGGAAGAGAACATGTGCATACTCTGTCACTTTGTCTATTTGTAATAAGTATTTTCATATGACAGAGATAAATTGCACGGTTGGGAGACTGGACAATTGGGAAGTTTTATATATGACTTTGCCATTTTCCCCCATTAGTGAAATTTTAAACATTTTTCTCATGGAGCTCCACCATCATTTCTGTAATCAGGCTACAACCATCGCACTGTTTAGTCCAAGTTTACAATAAGAACACAGTATACTAGTCATATTGTAAAAGTGGTTGCTACAAAATCCTCATGCATTCAAATTACAGCAGCTGGAGAGGATTATGGAAATACACACTTTTTTCAGTATTCTGGTTTTTTCCACAATCCTTGTAGCCAATTTTAGGACAGCAGCAATCAGCCAGCAAGCCCGTGTCCTGTCCTGCCTGAGATTTTAGGGATGTACAGAAGAAGAATCCAGTCCCTGGACACTTCAGCAATTAGGAATTTTTAGCAATAACTTCACTGTTTTCTTGGGGACTCCAAAATGATTCTTTATATGCACGGGTCAAGGAAGGAGGAAGCACACCCAGAGCTGTCCACAAATCATGTCCAAGAAGAACTTAGCAATTGTGTCACCCTGCAAATGGAGAATGAGCACCCAAATGAGAAAAATATCACTGTTCCATCAGGAAGCTTGGACAGGAGTGGAAGGAAAAATGCAATACACCTGGCAACCACCTGTTAGGAAACCAGCCTCATCATTTATACTTTTCAGCATGCAAGGCTTGTATGCGGTACACGTTGTCAAATGGGGACTAAAAATGAATGAGAAAGATGAAAATTATGGTCTGCTCTCTCCAGGCTCAGTTTTATAATTCATCATTGTAGATATTGTTAAACTCTAGTCTTAAACACTGGATACCACAAGATAAGCAGCATTGTGTCTCTGCTAGAAGTCTATCCTAATGACAGACAACCTGGAGGCCTCATCTTCTGCTCTTTGAACATTCATGTGCGCTTACCAAAAGGAGAGGCTCACAGTCCCCAGACCCAGCTCCCCAGACTGAATATTCTTTCGGCATTGAGCAGGCATTTTACACATCTAAAAGACCACTATATATTTGAAACATTCCTAAAAAGTGCTGAAAGCGCTGAACTGCTTTGCATCTGATTGTTTGGAAGGAGTCTTGCTCACAAAATATTTCAACTGCTGCAGTTCTGCTAACATCTGGACATCTTGCTTACGTCAGAGGTGGATGATGAGATCCAGATGCTATGACTTACTGATGTTTTCGTTAACTTCTTAGCAGTTTTGTCTTTGTTTTGTTTACCAACTGCAACTTCTTAACTCCAACTCACATATGTGAGTGTTACTGGGGAGAGAGGGGAGAAGAGCTGGAAAGGAGGGGGGCAGCCAGAGAAATTAGATTAGTCTTTGGCCTAGATCCAAAACAACTGATTTCTCTTATTACAATATTCTGTTCCAGGATATGCAGTCTGTGGGAAGGTCAGCCCCAGATGACAAGAAGCATTTCACCAAGCTGCTATTTTCAGTAAAAATGAGCTATATGATTTGCTAATTATGTTCTAATTTAAGAGTAAACATATTAAGCTATGAAGACAACAGGAAATGAGGATGTAATATAATATTAATGGCAACCTTGTGAACTTTGGATTTACAATCATGCCTAAACCTGATTGCCATATAGAGAATATTTATTACTCTAAGGGAATGCCACTGTTGGAGCAGACACAGGAGGGAGCCTACTTATATTGTAGGCTACACATTAGGAACTCACTGAATAGTTCTTTGGCAACAAACGGAGTAAAAAGAAACAAAACAAAAACAAAACAAAAAAAAACAAAAAAAACCCACAAAACAAACAAAAAAAAAAAAACACACCAAACCAGTAAAAACCCCAACATATCCAAGAAGCTGTATAGTATCTCGGTGACAACAAATGTCTTATACATTTGTTAATTTTACATGATAGAATTGCCTTTACAAGAATTTAAACCATTTCCAAAGACTAGTTCCTTCAGCTTTTTCCACTAGTGCTGGCAGAACAGCTTTCCTTGTCATGTACATCCTATTAAGAGGTTGAAGTGAATTTTCAAACAGTGACTAAACTTTTATTTGCATTTTATGTAGCCGTGCACTTAAATTTTTTGAGGGGATGAAAGAGAGAGAAACATCACAGCACATTGATTGCCTGACTGATCAATACCTTTATTCACTAATTTGTGCGGTACCCTTAGCACTGTGAAAGAAATTGAGATCAAGAAAATCCTGTTTTGAAGAGATTGTAATCTGTTAAACCATCACTGTCAGTGCTCAGTAGGAGGAGGTAAATTCAGAATCCATATATGTATATATTATGTACCCAAAAACTGCAGCAGCCCCTCAGACCAGCACAGGCAGAGAACTTATCGATCCACTGAGCTTCCTCCTGCACTGCCATGCTCACCAGTTTGCAGCAATGTGGGAAAACAAAAAATGGGCCAAATTATCCCAGGGCAGGAAATATCTCCCTGTACTGGAGTTTGCTCATTGATACCAGTATTTCCAGACTGTGAGAAGGTCAATTAGCAGTATAGTTTATTTTTGGAGTTATGGATGTGTTTGTCTGAGAGTGAACATATCTGTGTTAATCTTATACAGAGGCAGCTAATAAAAATAATAGGAGAGGAATGTTTAGGCAGATTCTACTTCCAAGTGGTAAATTAAACATACAAAAAGAGAATGAACAAAAGAAATTGATAACAGCTAGCCAGTCAGTCAGTTAGCTGGGCAGCAGAAAAAATACAAGAATAGCACAAGTGGGTAACAATATCTGAGAAGCAATTTTCAATGTAATATATTAAAAAGTTGTGACCAGATATGCAAAGATATTACAAGGTAAGATTTTATTTTAATTCATCCTACTTCACACCCATGTCTCTTGTGATTTGATTTTAGATGCATCTTTAATTTCTCATGTTCTCTTATGTGCAAATAGAATAGAACCCATCCATGACTGTAGCTTTTAGATTACACTGTAATAGAAATTAGAGTAGCTTATATTTTGCAGTTTCTTACAAATAGGAGCGAGAGCTTGGCACATTTTTCTGAGATACCTGAACTAATAGAAACCGATTGCTGAAAAGGCATAGGGACAAAGGAAATCCGCATTCTGCTTTTCTCTTCTTCTTTCCCATTTTGAAGTCTCTCTTGTGTACCAATACAATTTCATTTTGCAGAGAGATAAGACAGAACCAATACAAGGCAGTTCAGCTTCAGATGATCTTTTTGTTGATGCTCCAAAACGCTCTTAGTCTCTATCAGTATTCTGTTCAAATTTCACAGCATTCTTTCAGAATTTCTGCAAGAGCTACTTGGTGATGAAGTTCTATTTTGGCAGCCATCCTGCAGTAGCAAAGTATCTGCCATCTGAGCTGAAGGAACAGCTGGCTCTGCCGTGGTGAGCCGTGTGCAAGAAGGGTTTGGCATACAACTGCCTGTCACTGCCAGTCACAGCAGAAAATCTCAAAGCAATTAACTGGCACTGGTCCATAAGACTGAGGAAAAAAGAAATTTGTGTTTTCTCATGTATACTTTATGTATCACTAGAAGTACAAGATGGTCTTTTTTGCTTTTACTTTGTTCATTAATCTGATGGTCTTCCAGGTAGCTATCTGTGAAATATGTAAAAGAAAGTGTGATTTTGAAAGGCTAAGTAAGCACTCCACTTCCATCCAAGATTCTTGTATAACACTTTCTTGTGCTTTGCAATATCATTTGCACATCCTTGTCGTCAGTGTTCAGAGCTGAGGGGACAGAGACATGACTGTGAAGTGTTCCCAGAAGGCTGGTGCAAAAGTAGCCTGACCTCAGTCTTGTGTTTTCTCTCTGTATCTGCCTCTTGTCAAGACATCTCTATTTTCCCCCTAGTGAGGTACACAGCTTCTTTGTGTGTTGTGCTTGCCTTGATATACTAGCTCTTACCGTGCCTACTTCTCTTCATCCTGAACAAGTTTGTTTAAAGATGGTAAATTAGATCTTCAAGCATTCATCTGCCGTGTTTTCTCAGATCAGTAGTTCATCAAATATTCCTGATTTTTGTTGAACCCCACACAGAGATGTAAAGCAAAAAGTTTCTCAATGCAAATGAAGGCAATGTTTCTGAGCAACCTGATTAAGAGAGTGTTTGCTTTACTATCAATTAGTTTGTTAAAGAGTGCTCAATAAATTGGGGAAGATATAAATTTGAGTGATCTTGCTATAAGACAGTTCAGATTAAACTGAAAGTTTGGTAGGTTTCAAAAAGCTAAGAGACCTTGGATAATAATTTTGAGGACAGTTGCTGAAGTCAAGCAGAACACTGGTTTTGTTTCCTTCTGCTTTTAATTGATAACACAGTGACAGAACTTAATGTAACAGATCTGAAGAAGAAAAACTCTTGTCTTTTTCCTAACATGAGAAGGTGCTGCCGAAAAATCTCTCATTGTGCAGAACCAAGACAAGCAGGATTGCAATCATACATCTATGCTGATGACTTTGTTTGTTTTTCTGCTGCAAGAATTTGCTGAATGGACATATTCACAGCTTCGCTAATACAGAAGTGCTGACCATATTCTTCTGCACACCACATATTTTAGAAGCCTGAGAACCTAATGAGGCTTACAGTATTGATAAAATCCTGACACTTAATCTTTTAGCCAGAATTAGAGGGGTTTTTTTCACAGTTGTAGCAACAAAGAAAAGGAAGATGATGTTTCCATATGATTTTTTCAATCTAGTCGATATTAGTACATAGAGTGCATGCACACATACCTATATATAAATGTGTATATATATATATGCTTCTTGCTATGTTGATTAGTCTTCTGGATTTCTACAATAAAGTGAAAGAGATAGGAAGAATTCTTAAGCAAAAATAATCTCATACTCAGAATTTTTTAGGTTCTCCACTAAGATTGTTCCTTGCCTTTAAATCTAATTTTGGGGTCGTTCCAGAATTCCCTGACAGCTCTTTGCTAGTTGACTGCGAGTTAATTTTTTTTCATCTCAGATCATATTGAATATCCACAGTTCCTTTTCTGAAGCCAAAAAGAATACTATGATCAGCAGCTCTAACCTTCTACATTATAAATCCCATAAAATCTCACAGAGTAACTTGCACAACATCTGAGAATTCTCTGTTTCATTTTAATTTATGAGTTCAGATATCTATTTTCTGAATTTTCATACTCTAGTAGTAACCTCTATAATTTGATTTTGACTCTTTTTTTCACTGGAAGATGAAATTATCTGTGGTCTGTTAGGACCCTCAAGCAAGCACTCAGATACTTCAAGCGAAGGAGGGAGAGAAATTCAAGGGAGGGAAAATGACTGCACAAATATTTATCACTGGCATCAGCGCAAGTGTTATAGAAACACAAATTCCGTGGCTTATTTCCCAGCCATGGCAGCTTTTAAGATAACTTGAAGTCACTTTTCAGTTTGAGTCTGTTCTTTGAAAGCACTTGATAAAATCTATTCCATTTCTTATGGGCATATGTTGTCATCTATAGGCTTTAAGGGTTTGGCATGCAACCTGACACAGTAAAATATTACCTATGTTCACTTTGTATAATTTCTAGAGAAACCTCCTTCTGTACCCCTTAGAAATGTCGTAGTGCAGTGAAGTATATGAAGGGTTATGTTCCATGCTATGTTAACCTCACTGAAGCTGACCAGTGTATAACTATGTTATAATCCTCAGGAGATTTTTTCTCCAACTGAGTATGCAGAACCCCTGAAACAATGGACACTCAGTGAAAGTGGAAAAATGAGACATTAGACTAGAAATGAAACATCTCAATTTGTTGATCTATTAGCAGATATTGCTAATGAACTTAACTTGGGAATTTTCTTAAGTATCTTGTAATAGGCGATTGGATGTGAAGCAATAAAATTAGATGATGTCAAATTGAAATACTTTTTAATTTCAGAGAATTTAAATAGCTTCTGTCTTACTAGGAGTAAGGAATTTTGCTGATGTGAAAGTAACAATAACTTCACTGAGGAAAGAATGTCGTCCAACAGAATATCAGTGTATTGAAGATAGATATTTTTATGAGATTTTAAAGACCGTTAAAAAGATAGTCCGCATTTCTCAATCTTTCCAACTACCATGAGAAGTAGAAATTATTTTGCAAACCTAAGTAGAAATGCTTGTAACATGTACCCTTACACTTTACTGCCATTGCAACATTTATGGGTGACCATAAAACCTAATTCCTTTCCCACTATCCCTCTATCTGAATTCCTGTATTGCTCTATCATCCATCAGATCTATGTGTTTTAGAACAGAAATGAGAATCTGCTCTCTTTATTTGTTTCCTCAGACTGCAAAAAAGAAAAATGATAGCTGAGAAACTTGTCTTACTTCTTTCACAAGTTCATCATCTTCTTCCGTGTTTTAATTAGTACTATTTATAACACTTCTTTTGCTCATAAGACATCTTATATTGTAATATCATTGGGGTTAGCATCCTCACACAGCCCATTTGAAAGCTGAAACCAGTAGTTTCTGATCCCTGAGCCCACCACTGCTTTTAATAAGATCTACTGAAGCTGTTAGGAATTAAAGGTCATTACAGCTTTGTGTATATTTGGGCTATTTGGCAAAATTAGCTTGCCATGGTGGCCTGATGGGTAATGATGAGCACATCTGGTTCCATTTCTTTGGAGCTACCACAGCAAGATGTAATTTCAAACATGAAGTTTCAGTATTTACCACCTGGGGAAATCTTCACAGGGATTTAACTCTTCTCTGCCCACTTTAAGGTCATTCACTCTGGTTCTTCCTTTGTCTTCAGTGCATCAAACCATCTAATTCCCACCATTTCAGTTTTCTGCCAGGGGCCAGTTCACAACAAATAGAAAATTGTTTGTGACAAGGACAGACAACACCATATGTTCATGCAATGTCTGGAACAGGTGCTGGGCACTAATTTATACATCTCTCCATAGAGTGACAGTGCCATAGATGAAATTTTGCCTTAGGACAGAGGTTCACGGCAATGAGCACACCTGACTTTTTTTTTTGAATGGCAGAAAGCATACATAATGTATAATGTGTTGCAAGAAAGAGATCAGAATTAGACCACCAGGAAAATTTATTTTTAATAAGTATTTAAAGAAATTATTTAAATAAAACCATTAGAAACTATGATTTTTAATATATTTTAAAGACAATTCAGTATAAATTTTAAGTCCAGTACCACAAAAGGCATAGCAAAAAAAACCCCACACCGATGACTACAGTAGAGTTTCTTAGTTCTTAAAAATACACACAATGACCTTTATTACAAAAATGGTGTCAAATTTAAAGTATTACTAAAACCTACTGTTCTGTACATCTTATACTTTTTAATTATTTTGATTTTGGGGGGGGGTTGTTTTTTTTTTGCTAGTCATAAGTCATTAAATTAAAAGGATATGAGTGGAAATAAGGAGCAGCACAGATGTTTGGCTATACATAGGAGTACACCTGAACTTCCATTGATATCTTCCTGTATTCTCAAAGCAGATAAGGTTAGAATACACACCTGTCTGTTTTACCACTAATGCTTACTAGAAAGCACGAGAAATAATAAAATATTATTCAGAAGTAAAAGAGGAATTTATGAAAACAGGAATAGTTTCATGGGACCAAAATCAATTCATAGTTGTTCTTGAAAAGCAGACTGCATTTTATACCCAGCAAGTGTGGGCTTTTTATCTTTTGTTTCATCTATTTGTATGTTTCTAAATCACCATGAGAGCTGGGGAGTGGAAACACCTTCTCCTGTACATTTAGCAACATAACTAAAGTCTCCACATGGATTTTTTTCTCTGTTTCGTCTCTATTTGTGTAAATGCTGGCATATAATGAAATTAAAGGCAAGACCAAAACAGGCACTTGGTCTTGAAGCAGAAAGCAAGTAGGGTCATCATCACTATTATGGGTAATCCCGTAAAACTGGATTTGACTTCAGGTTCTTAATTGCCACCAGACCTCTGATTCCTCCTGGAATGTGGCAAAAACATGATGTTTTTAGCAGTAACGTTCTCCAGCATAGCTTTTTGAAGAAATCTAGAACAACAGAATACTGATAACTCATACAAAAGGAGGAAATGGAAATAAAATTCCTATACTGAGACTGAATCTTATGTGCCTGACTGAGACATGCCCTCCCATTTGCCTAACACTTTTCAAAAAAATTCTAATGAAACATCTGCAATCTGTCTAAAAAACTAGTCTCAGAGGAATTTGTGTCATCATCCTGAAAACACTTCTTGTACTTATGACTAGCACAAATAAATCAGTATACCAGCACTAAGTTATAATGAGGAAAAAATCAAACTTCCACCCTCCCCTGATGTTTCATTTGTTTACTAGATGAAATTGTTCTACTAAAAAGCCAAATACATTACATAAAAGTACTGATTTTATGAGTACAGGATAATTAATACTTGGAACTGGTGAACTGGGGTAAGCAGGAAATAAATTTTGCCTTTTCATTAGCATGACACCAATTTCAGTTGTATTTGAATTTTCTTTAGCATTAAGGAATTTTTAGCATAATTCACATCTTAAGTGAGGCTGAGAACATCATATAATCCAATATGTTGCGTTGAATATTGCAGTGAAGTCCTACTCCGAAATATTTTCCCTTTTCTCACAGACTCAATCTGAAACATGCTATGCACCATACTGTAGCTGAACTGGTTTTCTTCTCAAAGAGAGCATTTTTAATTTCAATGGAGTTAGAACAAATATTCAATAGCAAAGTGACAGTGACACTAGAAGAAACCCACAATACATGAGGAAGTTTTGCTTTTCTCTTGTCCAGAATCAATACAGAAAGTCCTTTCATGCTGGAAGCCCCATGTGTAATTCTGCTGCCATTCCAGTACTCTACGTATGTACACAGAAATAACACTTCCAGTTTTGAAATGCAATTGTCCAAGGAAAGACAAAGAAGAAAAATATGTACATTCAGCAGTTTGGACCTTTTAAACCTAACATAAGACCGCCCTTTCCAGAAGTCTTACTTGCAAATTCCATGCTGTACAGGAGGACCTCCTTTCTTAATGCTTTCCCTGCAACTTGCATATGTAGTGACATCATCACATAAAAATTCCCCTGGCTCAGTCTGCTCCCAGTGTAGGTGTGCAGGAATGAGTGCAGCCAAGGCTCATCTTCTCACATGAGGGTAGAGGAAATGTTGTAATTCTTATCTATAGCTCCGTTCTTTAGTTACTGTCTGTTACACAAATTAACTCAGAAGCATTTTTGTGTGTATGATGGTAAAAGGATTCAAACTTTATTCTCACTCACACTTGAGCCCTTTTAACAGTGCTTAATACTCTGCTCCTTTGAAGTACCTTTAAACTCAACAGGTTGATAGAAATAGTAGTGAAACTCCGTGCAGATTCAGAAAACATCCTTCTCTTTGCTCAAGGTGAGGATGAGTAGTGGTGGCAGTGGCTGGAACTGCAGCTTTTTAGGCAAACTCCTTTTAAGAAGAGAATAAAACTCCTGAATCTTTACAGCCCGTCACAGACATGCTCAACTGACAGTGACTATGGCTCAGTCTTACCTTATTCTTCCCTCTGTGGGGCCAGACTAACAAAATTCTGGTCTCTCGGCCTACAAGCAGGCAAGCATGCAGGTGCGGTTTCTGCTTTTTTCCTCACAAACTCATGGTGTGGTGATGGGTTTACCACTGAATTTCTTGGATGCAAATGAATGCACCCACGCTTCACTGGGTATGAGAACTTAAAGGTGGGAAGTAGCCTTGCATAAAAAAAGAAAATACAGCAGGGTTCAAAATCAAATTTTATAGTCAAAATATAACTCCACTATGCGGCAACAAAATAGACTTCCAGGAGAATCAGCATCTGGTTTCTGAGTTGTAATTTTCTATATGCTCTCCACTTGTACCTTAATTTTAACTCAAAGCATGTTTTAAATATTTAAATATTAAATATGTAGTGTTAAATAATTTGTAGCAAAACAGAAAGTCTCTATAGACAAAAAAAAAAAAGAAAAAAAAAAGAATAAACTGTTCTGAGACATACCTATTTGGCAGTTTTGTTAATTAAGAGTGAAAGGAGAAATTCAAGAGCAAAGCTCAAAATGACATGCACTGGAACACAAGACACAAACAAAAATCAACCAGCATTGACATTCACTGGAGGAGAATGAAAGAAGTTCACTATTTAACTTATTACTTTCTGTAAAACCTTGTGAAACAGCAATAAAACCAAGAATCCAAATAATCCATCTATTTCAGCAACAGCTAGTAAACCAAACAAACAGCAACATGGATGAATCTCATTTTATCTGTCTTTGGCATGACTGCTCACCGTTTTTTAGCAGCTGCTACATTAAATGGCACTCCTGAGAGAATGCTTTGAGGCTCTGCAAGCGTCTTTAAAATTCTGAACTTCTAAATCAGCAGACTCTGTCTTCAAAAAGTATTTTGTATGTATGTCAGGACTGTCATGAATTTGAGACACTGTGTGTGGTCTTATAGGTCTCCTTAAATCCTGTATCTAGGTGAGCTAACTGCATGCAATGTACTATACTGATAAGTGTAATTAACAGGAGTAAATGGGACCCCCTTGACTTATGCAAATAAGGCATCATTAGTTTGTTCAGCCGTCTATTCTGATTTGATTCAGTATTTCCCAGTATGCCAGAAATTACACTCACTTTAGTTTTCTGCAAAAATGATTCTGCATAATTCTGACTCATTCTGAAGAATGATTTCTTTCTTCTCCCACCTGAGTTAATTCCTTACAGATAAGCAAAGATCAGCTCATCTAACAGGGCACTACCTCTGTCCTCCCCATTCACACTCTTTAAATATCATCAAGAAATCGTAGCAGTTGTTTACAAAGGTATCCCACCTACGGCCATAAGTGACATGAGTGCTTTATGGCTCTGTATTTACAAGATATCAAAGTGGTTTCTTAGAGAGTAGTGCAATTTCCCTTCTGCTCTGGGTGCATAAAATCGGTGAACCCAATAAACTAGAAAAGCCTCATTAATGGAATCAAGTGTCCTTTGTAAGTGAGCAGCAGAAGCCAGCAGATCAAAGGTGCCCCACTTCCTTCAGTAGTGCCTGCACATCTGTTTTTGTTAGATCAAATATGTGGTTAAGCTTTCTGGTTGACAACAACAAAGCTTTTTGCTGTTACTGTTTTTCTAATATATGCTGACTTCAGTTTTCAGCCCATCTTTTTCTATAAATACTTAAGCATTTTAACATGAAGTTAGGGGTCTGATTGATATAAGCTGTGTCTTATTTTAGCTACGGTGTTGGAAGAGATGTGATGCCCCTCATCTGGCTCATGTAAATAAAAAGATTAGACAGCACTTTGCTGGAGTTAAGTTTCCTTCAAAATAACACCAAATGCTGGTATTTTTTGCATCTGTATCTAGCTACAAACAAGCAAGGACTGGATCTGCTGTTCTATCAGTAGATGTGCTCTGGCTTTTGAAAAAGTGATAAAAATCATAAAGAATGGTATAATCTCTGTGTAGTTAAACAAAATCGAAATAAAATCATCATTTTGTAGGAGCACATTTACCTGGGACCAAATTTGAAGAGCTGAGTATTAGTAGGCAAAAATCAAATTGGTTTCCTTTTTTTTTTTTAATACAAGAGAACCTGTTTAAATACTGAATACTAAATTTCAAAATACAATGCTTTTTATCAGTACTCTCTAAGAAATTCTTTCTTTTCTACTTTTTATCAAATAGAAAAAACTTAACACTATTAAATTAAAATACTGCCTACCCAACACCATCCTTACTCTCTTTTGTATATTTTTCTACAAAGGATTTTGCAGTAGGTCATTCTTATTGCATAGCACCTATATCCCATAAGCACAGACTACCACATGGTACTAGACTGGTAATTGGAAAATGTACTAGAAGCTACTTTGTGAACTAATGTCTTAGTACTGAAAGTGGTCATATATATATATGTATATATATATGTGTGGCTGCGCAGCACACTGTAATTGTTAAACACTGATCGGATTGTGATGAACTGTAAGTATAATGAATGGGGACAAAAAAATGTGAGGGAAAGGCTAATCTAGTAGTGTCCTTTACAAAATTTTCTCTGAGAGGACAGTAAAAGGAGTCCTTTAAATTGTTCTCTCTCCTTCCATCTGGCATGCAGAGCTGAGGAAGTTTGATCAAAGAAAATTAAAAATGCCACATATTTTTGCATGGTACTGCACATGTGTGATTGAAGGCAGTGCATAGTGCCTGATGCTGGTGTGACCCAATGTCCATTGGAGTGCAATTGACTCCTTCCTCCTGCTTTGGCAGATAGGTGAAACAGTATTTACAGAGATCAGGGTGATAGCAGTACACAAAAACAAAAACAAAAACAAAAAACCAAAACCACACACCACCCATAGCAAAAAGACAAACCCTCCTCTTTACTTGATAGAATGCAAGCATAATCTCAACAATTTGAGAAAAACAAATCTCATGTAAAACATGTCAAGAAACCCTTCTCTCTACTCAGGAAGGAAAACAGATAATTTTAATTCTAGTGTTTCTATTTGTAACCTAACATATTTCTTCAGCTAAAGGAGACAAGCAGTGACTTTAAATAGGTCTCCTAGTTTCCTCTTGTTCATATCAATCCCCAAAGTGCTCTCCACCCTATCCTTTTTTGAGTGATATCCTTATTCATTCGTATTTATGAAGGTTAGGTCATCCAATTCACTTACAAAGACAAGTTAACCAGGGGCTTAGACCAACAGCAAATGTTACATTTCATATGCTCTAAGTACAAACTAGAAATAGCACAAACATTTATAGAAGGATTCAAGGAAAATGAATGCATGAAGAATGTTTATTTGTTTGCTTATTTAGGTTTCCTTTGTTCACAGATCACTTGGTATTTGTTTAAAATGATACAGTGGTTTGATTCTTACCAACTTTAGATAGCAGAGCAAATATGTTTATGTAAAGCTGAATTTTGGTCCCCAAAGATGGAAATTACAGCCAGAGACTATCCTAATGGAAAACTGAGCTCTTACAAGATTTATTCTTCACACTATGAACCAAGTATGAAAGATAATGAGCAGGTCCTCCAGGTGTTTTTCAATCCTTCACAGAATAATCTTTTCCGTGACTTTACCAGGCACTGAAGTGAGACCGACAGGTCTGTAGTTTTCAGAGCCCTTCTTCTTGCCCTTCTTGAAAACTGGGATGATATTTACCAGCTTCCAGTCATCTGGGACCTCTTCGGACTCCCAAGACTGCTCAAAAACCATCAAGAGAGGTTTTGTGACATCAGTTAGCTCATTGAGGATTCTCAGATAAATCCCATAAGACCCCACAGCTTTCTAGGGATTCAGCTGGAGAAACAGATCCTGCACAAGTTCAGAGTCAACTGGGATTTGATCATTCTTGCAGCCATGGTCTTCCTGCTCATGGCACTGAGACCCCCTTGGTCCATCATCTGTGTTGAAGACAGAGGCAAAAATGAATTAAACACCTCTGCCTTTCCCTGTCCCTGTTTGTGAGGTGACCATCCACATCCTGTAACAAACTGATATTATTTCTACGTGGCCTTTTGCCATTTATATATTTGAAAAAAAACTCCTTTTATTGTAACCCATACTTCTGGCTAGCTTCAACTCCATTTGAGCTTTGGCTACATGAATTTTCTCCCTGCAGTGGCAAGCAACATCTCTTATTCTTCCCATGTCACCTGGCCTTGCTTCCACTGGGTGTACACCTTTCTTTGTCTTCATATTTCCAAGAGAACATCCCTATTCAGCTGAGCCAGCCTTCTGCCTTGTCTGCTTGACTTGAGACATTTGAGAATTGCCTGCTCCTGTGCCCTAGGAGGTGATGTTTAAAGAGTCAATAGCACTGATGGTAGTGTCTTACAAGAACAAAGCTTACCCTACAAAAAATTTGAGCATGTCCTACAAGTATCAAACTGCTCACAAACAGTGCATTTAATTCATCAGCAGAATTAAGCCAGAACATAAAGGTATGAGTCAGTAAACTGATTATCAGTATGTTGAAAGTACACATTTAACAATCTGAATTATCCAGTAAGGAGCATTTCTTTTCAGCTATATCATGAGTGTTAATTTAAATCCATAAAATTTCTGTAATCTGCTTTTTCATTTCAGAACTGACCTTTCTTACTTATACCTAAGTGATGGTGCTAACGGATAGTTATCCTTATAGCAGACTAACAAATAGCAAGATATTATTTTCATGAGGCTTTTTATGTAATTGGTTTTTACCCAGTTTAGGCTAATCCCCATAACAGATTAGCAATCTGTCCCAGGAAGCCATGTAGTAATATGTGAGAAAGAAAACATGAAGATTTTTGGTGTAGCATTGGGGTACTGCTAGAAAGTAGTATGTGTTCCAGTAGCGGTACTTAGGACACAGGTTGCGTACTTCTCTGTTAGAGATTTTCTTTTTTTCTTAGGATCTTAAGAGAACAGACTCCCAGTCATCAGTCTTCCCCAGGAAATATTATTCCAAGGTAGACTAGTTCAGGATTTATTTTGTATCTATCAGTGTGGTTTAGCTGCAACCCATTCTCAGCAAGGGAATCTCCGTATGTCATCTTCTACTTCCACAAATGTGCCAGTCTAGATATTGCCTGACAGCACTGATTTTAGATGCCAAAAATTCCCACTCTTTCTCTAACGAAACATTTCATTTTAAACCCTGTTGCATTGAAGGAAGCAGGAATTTTGCCAGGATTTCGTCCTATCTGCTTTCTGAGACTACCCATGAAAATGTGCTACGTCACGTGACATTCCCAGCACAGCACTGGGTAGGCTGTATCCTGCAGAACGACATCTTTTGTAAACAAGATTTAGCAATCTTGGAGGGAATTTCCTGCTGCTGGTCAGATTGTTTTGAACACCATTGACCTTGCTGCAGATTTCTATTCTAAGAGCAGCTATTCATCTCTGTCCCATCCAATTGCTTTGATGACAGTAACTGCTGGGGAGGTGGATAAGGAAATCTAGAGACACTCGTTCCAGTTGTGAGGCCTGCTGATAACCAGCCCAGACTGTGCTCTGGCTGGTCTGTACCAATTTAAACAGTTTAGAAGGAAATAACTTCACTGAGGAAGGAAGCAAGGGAATGCGGAAAGCAAACCAAAAAAATTCCAAGTACAGTGCTAACCTAGACCACATCATGTTGCCATCACACTACCAAGATTTCACATCAAAACACAGGGCAACCATGCCTCAGACTGCACCAAAAGTATATTTCTAAAATGCACTAGCACACAAGGCATTCTCAGACGCTCTTCAGATTGCCAGCCCTTATTAAGCAGATAAATCTGCACCATTTGTTCCTACTTTGTAAATGTTACACTCCTTAACAAGAAAAAAATATTTCATACACTTAGAATTGTAATGACTCATTCATGGATTTTTTTTCTGAACACGAAGAGGAGATCGAGGCACAAAAGCCAAACCATAGGAAGCAAAACTGATTTATTTAGTTAGCTTCATATCTTCTAAGTCAAAAACTCTTCTGGCTTCTTTATCTCTCCTCTATAAAAATGTATTTGTGTAAGAATTATGTTTTAGTGTACTTAATTTCTGGATAGTATTTTTTTCTTTGGTGCCTTTTGATGGTATGACTTCACAATCAAAAAGCAGTTTTCATGTGTCAAATAATTCAGAGCTCTCACCAACTGAAGCCTCTCCAAAAACAGTACCTAATCAGATCACAGAAATTGAAAGTAAAAAAGAGACAATCAAAAATTGTGTCCACATGAAGAGTATCTACTTAGTGGTGATGGTTTCTCTAGTTAGTCTCAAAATTCAATAGGAAATCTTTCAATTTTCTCTGTTTTACCATATAATAAAAAATAGATGCATTCTGAAACAGCCTAAATTATTAGAAATTTTAAACAATTTCCATAGCCATTATGAGGATCAAAGATTTAGCAGATATTCAATATCTTTATTTGATATTGAAACCATCAAGTATATTACATAATTTTCAATACTTTTGATTTTTATGTTAAAAATAAAATGATTTCTGTATGGTGACTTACTAATTGCTCTAAAAGAACAGAATGGAGACTCAAGGTATCAGTCTATGTAGGTATCTGGAACTGGAGTTCTGAGTCATGTAATCTAAACTGCAATTGAGTATATTTTGTTTTATTATGTTTAGTGCATCACTGAATGTAAATGTTTCAATAGTTCTTCAGGTTCTCGATTTCTACAAAATTGTATAACTTACATCTTCAAATGATTGTGGGTTTCAGTGGTAAGACTTGCAATGTCTTCAGAAACACTCCACCAAGAGCTATGTAAAGACATCCCAGCTTTAATTTCATTTCATGTAAGATCTGGCTCAACGACTCACTAAAATCATTGATCATGTTTCCACTGACCTGCAATTTAAGATAGTGGCAAAATTATGTTCTAAGTTTGCACATCTATGCAACTTTGGCTGAAACAACAAGAATTTCTTACAGAACTGTGTATGGTCCCAAATGATGCTCATCTCTGAAATTAAAAGTAAGTAATACAAACAAAACAGCTTAGATATAGCTTGAAACTTATAGGTAACAGCATGCAGAAGGTAGGTAAAGAGAAATTATATTTGATATTCATCCTGAAATTAAGTACAGAAGGATAAGGACAAAATATTACCTCTAAGGTAAAGGAGAATATTCCTTAATTCAAAAGCAGGTATGCAGAATTTATAATCTGGATTTCTTATTCTTGTCTCACATATAAGAATATTACAGAAATACAAAACAAATTCAAGATCCAAAAAGAACATGATCCAGAGGACAGTGGGGGTGATGCAGTGATAAAGGACAGCACAAAAGCAAACAGCCTGTTCCATTGTCTTCTTAATATTTCAGCTAAGAGTCAGGCATTGAGGCTGTATAATGTTTTCCAGTTTTGATTAGGAGAATATGAACCAAGTTTAAACCTGTATCACAGTTGTCCCAGTTGTTAAACAAACAACAGGTCTGAAGAGTTCCTTGTGGATGCAATACAGATTTTCATCTTAGGTCTGCAGATTACCCAGTTTCTAATGTGACTGAGCTTTCTATGGCCATGGGCTACATGTTTGAAGAAGAATGCTTAACTTCTCTCTAAACAACTTAGTGGAACCTTGGCCTGAGGGCATGATTTTGGTCTGCATTTTCCTAAAGGTTTAGCTACACAGTCAGGTAGGCTCATTTAAGATCCTTGACTAATAATTGGGTTTTGGCTTTCTTTCTCACAGAAAACTGCACTATCCTATGGTAGATACAAGAGATGATTAGTGTACGATTTTTCTGAAATTACTGTTTAGAAAAATTGATTTTCAAGAATTTTTCATGCATTTTTCTGAGTGGAAGCTGAACCTGATCATACTATATCCTGGTCATGTGTTTAGCTGTCATTGTACTGGTTTTTGTAGCTTAGATTGAGGTTGATTTAATCTGAAATAAATGGCAGTACAGTCCTTGGATGTAACTGCCTGAAGCAGGTCCCCACCACACTCCTGAGCACGTCTGATCCTCCCTGCATCATCATGGCATTTACAAGATATGATTTTTTTTCCCCACGAACACTTATACTAAGAACAAACAGCTTTCTAGACATTTTTGTTTTAAGGGACCTTCTTTATGTCCCCCACGGTAAGGCTACTGAAAGTTTAACCTGTTTCAAAGTAACTTCTACTGTTAGAATGCTGCATAAGCAGGACAGAAGAAACACCTAAAAGACACTCTCTACACTTCCCTCTGTGATGTTTCCACCCCAATATAAAGCTCTCTGTTAGGCTTACATAGCAATCAGCTATCACCTCTCCATGTTTCTGTTTCATCACTCAGGTTCCCTCTGGTCTTGCTGACACTCCTGACACACCTTCCTTGCAGTCACTTGCATGTCAGTCAGCAGCTGCCTTCTCACACATCCCAGCCCTGATGATCTGCTTATGAAGTACTAGCAGATAGTGGATGAAATTCTGTGGATGAAATTCACTAATGTAATCAGTCAAAGGTTGATCATACATGCGTGCATGCAATGTTGATATTGAATTGCACATACCCTATTTAAAGAATGATGATGCCATTCATGTATCAATATTATGGGGAGAAAAAGGTGAAAAATGTGAAACCTCAAAAAATTATTTGCAAAAGTACTGAGACATATTGTTTCTGATTTTGCAAGTGCCTAAAAATTGCTAAGGTGCAACTATACAACTGTAAATTGATTGAATTGGATTATTTTCATTCAAAGAGAGGGATTGGGAGGCCACAATTTTCAGTCTGATATTTCTTTAATCCTGGTAGCACATCTGGGTTACCAAGTGCCATTTCTCAGGCCACCTGTTCTTCCTACTTTATTTTTCAAGACCTTTTCTTATCACTACTCTATATTGATTAAATATTTTCCTCAATGCTGCATAATTTCTGGTCTCAAGAAAATAACTCTTTTTTATACGTCTCCTTTCATATTCTACCCTTTTGCTATTATTGTCAGTTGAATTATGCCTCGTAATTCCAGGGAGAATTAGGATATTTCAGCCCAAAGTGTCCTAAAAAATCCATCAGGTTTTCAAGTGTGTGCCTCAAGTGTAATCTAGCAGACTCAGTCTCTAATGGAGCATTTTTACCATATTATTATTATTGTTATTTCTGCTGCGTTTGTTTTGTTTAACATAACCAGACTCTGTCTTTTCCTTTAATACATTTTCTTTAACAAACGCCAACTGTTTCAGCCTTCTAGTCAGAATCATCAGTTTTGCCAAATGTTTCCTCAGTCTTCTCTTTAAAAGGTGACCAGGGTATCTGTGCACCTTCCTACAGATTATAAATTGTTATTTCTACTGAACAAACTGTTCTGATGAGGCCAGAACTTGCAGGTGAACATGGCACACTGGTGAACATATGTTTTTGCAAAGGAAAGTCACAATCTTGCTGAAATGCCGCCAAGATCCTTCCTGGCCACATCTGCAGGTGAGAGTAGATACCAGTGGAAGCAGCTGGTATGAATCAGAATACTTAATCTTGTGAGGTGTTGACCTAAAATGAAGAGGCATATTTTTATGTATTACATAAAACTTTCACCTTCAAAGCAGACATGTATTTAGACCTATAATAGTTGGTTGTTGTAGTTAAAGACCTTCCTGAAATTAAGCACCATGCAGCTGCTTGCTCAGCCCCCCACCTCTCCCTCCCTCACCCTGGTGGAATGGGGAGGAGAATCAAAGCACAGTCTGTAGGTTGAGATAAGGACAGTTTATCAATTGAAAATAAAGTAACATACAGTAATAATGGTAAATGATAATAATAATAATAATAATAATAATGATGATGATAGTAAAAAGGAAAAACAAGTGATGCACCATGCAATTGCTCACCACCTGCTGACCAATGCCAGACCCCCCTTCCCAAACCCAGATCGGCTCCCCTTCCAGGTAACTCCCCCAGTTAATGTGCTAGGCATGAGGTTCTATGGTGTGGAATATCCCTTTGGTCAGGTCCCAGCTGTGCTCTCTCCCAGTTTCCTTTCAGTACCTACTCACTGGCAGAGCATGAGAGAACAAAAAATTCCTTGACTTAGGATAAACATACCTTAGCAAAAAACCAAAACATCAACTCCATTCTGATTCCGAATCCAAAATACAACACTATAACAGCTACTGAGAAGA
>VZRS01012994.1:0-26604 GCA_013398055.1 Ifrita kowaldi | reverse complement strand
GGTGGTAATGCCCGCTTGTTCTCTCTGTCTCCTCTCTTTCTCTCACGCTCTTGCACTCTCTCTCTCTCTCCCCACCTTATCTTTTTCAATTTTCCTTCCTCCTTTTCTGTCCTTTCTAGTCTTCTTTAGTTGGGCATTGCCTTTTTTGTTACCAATAAATGGTTCTCAGATATACTACTGTCTTGTTTGACTCAATTTCGTCCTAGACCGTCTGTTTTAATTCAACTCCCCACAGTTCCTCATAGTGGAATGCAACAACAGGAATTAGTTTATGGTCATCAGACTTCCGATTTGAGAGCTAGAATAAATTTTCTAGTTCTTTCATTTAGCCAAGAAACTAAGAAGCACTTAGTAAATTAACACAGTTCTCTGCCATAAAACTCATTACTACACAAACTCTTTGTTACTACATTTCATGGTCAAATTTCAGGTGTTTTGACAGGTAGGTGTTTTGGTAGACAGTGTTTTTGTCTGAGTAAGGTCTTCAGATCTTGGACTTTGAAATAAAATTTGAGCTACAAGTTCAGATTATGTAAACTGCCAAATACAGCAGCATTTTAACCAAAAATGTTTAGAACAATTCCCTATGACAGCACAGGTGCTGTCCAGCCATTATCAACAACTTCCTTGCTCAGACTCTTTGCTGGAGTTTCATCTTGCCATGCTACACTGATATTTATTGCATTAGATGATTCTCCTTTTCTCATGCAATCACTGTGTTATTGTTCTTTCCATTATAAACAAATTTTCTATGTTGTTTCCATGCTCAGTGTTTCAGGTGTAAGAGCAGAATACTTTTTTTCGGTCCTTTCTTTTTTTGCAAATAGAAATTCTTTCCCAGGCAAATTCTAATCCTTTTTTCAAAGAAGCAGAGTGAGGGGACAAAAACACAGATAAAGGACAGAGCCCGCTCCCTGTCTACATGCCATAAAACAGTCTTCCAAGTACTGACAGAGAGAAGAGCATGAATTCATCAAAGTTAGAAAGTAATAGACTCACAGAAAAGAATCTTATAAAATGAGAAGTAGTCACAGCACCAAGCCTGAGAGTTCAAGAAGCATTTGGACAATGCTCTCAGGCACATGGTGTGACACTTAGGGATGGTGCTGTGCAGTGCCAGGAGTTGGACTCAATCATCCTGATAGGTCCATTCCAACTCAGCATATTCTGTGATTCTGTGAGAGGTTGTGTTGCTTTTAGGAGAGGAAGATGGAACTGTGATGGCACCTTTGTGCAGTTTTTTAGATTAAGGAAAAGGATCCACAGTATGTATTCCCTTGGATGTAAGAATGAAGCTGGTTTAGGTTCCTGTGTCCCTAATTTTTGATTGCAGTAGAACTACTAATGGCCTTAAGCAGCCTGAAAATACATTTTTTAATACTCTGCTTTCTTTGTAACTTGTATTTTTTAAATATCTCAATAGAGCAATTGGCATTTTACTGCTTTAAAAGAAAAAATTATAAGTGTCAAAAAGGGTATGGAAATCAATTAATGTCTAATATAATAGAAACATCAAACCAAACCCACAACGCATCTCCCTCTAATCACTAATCTTCCCCAGTGAGCTATTGCCCTTTAGACATTTCATCCCTTTTGGAATAAAATGTAGCTGGATAAACAGCATACAAGTGTCACGCATTAGATAATTATAACTCTGCATGTTATATTTGAATCATGCTAAAATCTTACACATGGTAGATGTGGATTTGTGAAAACTTACTTTTATGCACAATACCATATGTAAAAGGGAAAGTTCACTGTGTATTAGTGCCACTGCAATCCTTTTGGCTCTTAGGGAAGATGTCACACTAGAATTGAAGGTTAAGGGCTAACTTGCTTCTTGTGTCATTTCACTTCGTAGAAAGCAAACAGAATTTGTTATAGAAAAAAGTTTGAGAAAAGAGTGGGCCAGGGAAAGGGCTAACATTACTACAGACAGTTTCAAGTTCCAGTATAGAAATACTAGAAAGAGCTGTTTTTCTTTGGGCTGGCACTGGTGGTTCAGTGTGTCAGAGGCTGAGCAAGCTGTAATCTTTGCCTTTTGCTGCTTCTAGCTTTTCTACACTGTTAGTAGAGTTAAAACCCACCAAGAGCCTGTCTTGTGATATTATTCCCGCCGGCTGTCCCGGACTGCTGTCACTGTTCTCCGCTGTCCCCTGTCCCCAGCACTGTTGGGCGGCACCCTGTCCTCCTGCCTGCTCTGCTGCCACACCCAACACCTGCTCCGCGGCTCCAACACAGCCCCACCCTCCTGGTTTTCTGCAGTTCCTATCCCTGACAACATTTCTGTTGCTGATGGTACCAACCTAACAGCCTAAATCCAACTAGGACTGGTAAAAAGCCTGACTTTACAGGTACCAAAATTCAGTGATTATCACAAATTAATCAGGACAGCTCTTCCAAGCAAATATATTGGACATTTATTGTCCTGGGATGATGTTATGAAGCCGCTTTATTCCTTAACCATCTGCTCACTGCCCAAGGACACTGTGGCTTTAAGATAGACCCGTGGGGCGGGGCCACAGGGCCCGAGTGCGGAGCAGTTTAATGGCCGTCAGCGGCTCGGGGGCTCAGCAGGACTTGGGAGGGAGTGCGTCGGGAGTGCTGTGCTGGCTTTTCGGTTCCTTTGTGTTCCAGCTAACTGGGAAAAGGTTCTGCTGGGGTTTTTTTCTTGTTCTTTTCTCCCTTTCCTTCCCCTTGCCTCACTGCCTCCCTTCCCTCCTTGCTGGTCCGGGGAGCCTGCACGGTGGCCCTGTGTGGTCTGAGCCCATGTGTCTGTCCCCTCTCTTGGAATTTGTTGTGTTTTGAGGGTTTTTTTTCCCCGTTCTACCCTGTTTTGTTTATGTGTTAATAAAAAGTTTGGGTTTTTTTTCCCACTTTCACTTGCTGTGACCCACTTGTTTTATTGGTGGAGGAAAAGGAAAGGCCCTTTCCCCTTTGGAGGAGACACTCATCCCAGAGTGTTTCCTCCTGAAGTTTTTGTCTCAAAAACCAAGACATTCATCCAAAGGCCTTCTCTGCTTAATGCACTTAAATCCACCTGAGTTCCAGGTTTGACAATTTCTGTTGAAAAATTACATGTGCTTGTTGTCTCAGGTACGTTCAAGCTGCCTGGCATCTCTGCAGGGGAAAGAAAGAGTTGTCCTTTACCTGACTTTTTTCCTGCTATGTTTATCACCGATGAAGATCCTCCACTTCCATCTCTTGTAGAAGTAGAATCCTCTCATATTACTGTACTTTCCTGTTAGGATCAAAACCAAAACATAATCCTATTAACCTGAATGGCAAAGTGCATGTAGGTATTTCCTCATGACACAGTTTGTTCACTCAGCAAACAACACTGGAAATAACCTGTTGGGGTCACTGGGCCAGCTGGTGAGCCAGAGAGCCCGAAAGGGGCCAAGGCCGGCTGGTGGAAGAACTCAGGTATTTGAAAGAATACCTTCTTATCTCTGTGAAAGGAAAAGCCTCTCCCACAATTCCTTGCAGGTGAAATGTAACCTTACCCCTCCCAGACTCTGTATAAGGAAAACCCCCTCTCCCAGGGGCCTATGTGGCTGCTTCCTTCACCTGGTCCCCCACTCCGCCCCTTCCCCCTGCCCATTGGCTCTGTTCCCTGGACCCGCCCCATACCGCGCCTATGCTCGCAGATTACTGGCCATAGAACACTATGTAAAGGGAACCCCAAGCATGAGCACGTTGTCCTTTTCTTCGCCTGGCCATCTCCGTGGATGAATTAAACCTTGTCTGTAGGGTCTGTCTCGGTTTGGATGATCGGGACGGATGGAGACGAGAGATCTCTGAAGTCCGGTCTTAGAGCATGAGATTTATTGCTAAGGGCTTGGGTATAGGGGTCCTGCTTGGAGCTGCCAGCTGCAGCTGAAGCAGGCCAGAAAAACAGGAAGCAATAGAGAGAGAGAGAGAGAGTAAAGAAAAAGAAGTGCAAGAGCGTATGTGTACGAGAGCGAGGTTCTCGTTTACAATACAATGAATCTTCTTCTGTGTTGAATATTCTAATTTTCATCAACCAATCTAGTACAAGATACAAATCCTGTAGTATTTACATACAGCCTATAAGAATCATTGCATTACCATACTGCGTTATATTTTAAACCCTAAAAACTACTCTTTGGACCACCCCTTCTGCCAAGCTAGTAGGGTCTGCTCTGACCCTTGGACCTGTCTGCTAGCGGAGGGTATTGTTCAATCAAAAGGGGATTACCTTCAGTCGGCCATACCATTGTTTTCCAGTTGTTCAGTAACTAAGGCCTGGTATCTCAAAGTATGCTTTCATTTCAATCTCGCTTATAGTTTTCATATTCTCAGCATCTTTTGCCAGGCAATCATATCTGTAAGGCTTTCCTGTTTCATCTTCCCCAGCACTTGTCTGTGGAACATCGCCAAGCGGAGTGCCCTCTTTGACTCTTTGTCTCTGGTAACACTGAGCTATCCAACTTGGGTGTGGGGATGTCTTCCACCAGGGCCTAACAGCAGTGCAGGGCAGGAGGAGTAGATGCTAGCAGCCTGACTGCACCTGATTTGTCCCTCTCAAGAGACAATTTGGGGTACACAGCAGCTACCTCCAACCGCCCTTTGCCCCCTCAACCCTTTATATTTTATAATAACCGATTGGTGAATTCTGGTTTACCCACCCTTCCCTGCTTATTTCCTTTAGAGATCCTTTGTTTTATTTCATGTAATCAACCAGTATGGTAGATAAATTGAAACTCATGCAAAGGAATTAAAAATTTCCTGACTGTCTCCAATCAGATTCTTACCAGAAATTTTTATAAGAGTATTAAAAGACTAATAAAGTACCCATTCTTTTGGCATGAAATCATACCCCATTTATATGTTGCTATTTGCCTCTCAAGTCTACAGCAACTATTATTAGTAGTATCCAGATGCACCATGATCCTGCACAACCGAACATGTGAAATTCCCGTTCTTGTTGAGAAAATTAAATCAAAATATCAATTTACTATCTTTTAGTAACATTACAAAATCTTTTCTGTACCTCTCAAAAGGTTAATACTGCTAGCAGATGCAAAGAAATGTGATCTCTCTGTGCAAGGCTTTGTAAAAAATAAATAAACGAAAAGACCACAGATATAGTGAATACATATCCTGACATTTATTACATACTCCTCTGCAATCCTGCCTCTTTCCCCTTCAGAGCCTAGAGCAAGAATCACAATGGAGTTAATGGAATCTTCAGGAGTCATGGAGACAAATGAAATCCGCTGTAGAAGAAAGCTTCTCATTCAAAATAGATAAATCCGTATCTGCAAACTTCTTAAAATTTTATTTCAGTCTGCATTAAAGAGACAGAAACCTACAGGCAGATAAAGAAGTGCAAAAAAATTTATTTTACGCTGTGGTAAAATGGAGGAGAAAGGATGACACAGAAGGAAGGAAGAGGAATTATCTAGGTGCATTGTTACAAATATTGGCCAGATACCACAACTTTACACAAAATTTCTATTGTGAATGCATTTGCTTCTGCAGTAACTTAGAATATAACGTCATGTTTTCTACTAGAAAGTTAGTTCAGTGTTGTGGATCTCAACATTTATTGGCAGAATTAGAATATTTTGAAGTCAGAACTGTACTTAAGACAATGCACTGGAAATAATTCAGCCAGAACTTTACTTTTCATTTCCAAATCCTCATCCACTTGACAGATAAAAATATCTTTTAGGTAGTGAAAATTTGCTAATATCCAGGCTATTTTTGATGCTTAATACATTTATTCATGCACTGTGTACTTTATTCCCTAGCTCTTTCCTTTCTCACTTCTTCATTTCTTCTCTTCCATTATTTAACTAAAATAGAAATGGCAGAAATGTTGATGAATTTTTGCAGGAGAACGGACACTGGGAATGCACAACCCAGCTTTCCCAGCATTGAATCAAGCTGAGTAAAGGATACACTATCTTTGATAATACCATGGAAGAAAGAAGAGAAACAACTCAAGGATATGAAATAAGGATGTATTGACCACAGCACAATACCTATATAGTTTAGGAATTGCTGAAACAATAAGGTAGTTCAGCAATATGAAAGGACTATAGTTTAGGAACTGCTGAAACAATAATTTAGTTCAAACAAGATTGATACATTATGCTGAACAAAAAGGATGTGAGAAATTGAAATATGGTGAATAGCTGTCACAGCAAGTGTCCAATCAGAAGTTTAGACGCAACATGCTAACAGTAGCAGCATCCAATCATTATGCCTCTTTTGACCGCACGATGTTCGAAACATTACGGAGTCAGATCTAAAAATGCTATATAAGTGTATATTCTTTGAATAATAAATGGCTTCACATGATCATATTGATCGCTGTGTGATGTCCCGTTCTTTCATCCTCCGCACAGAAACAATTCAGTTCCTAATCTAAGCGACATTTAAACAAGATAGAAATATGCTTTGTATGTTCATGAATTTACAAGCTTGCTGCTCCTTATATCTGTCTTATTTTGTAGTTTGTATACAATTTTTCTGTGGATTTAGGACTAAATTCCATTTAGTCTTTCTGTTGAATAACTTGTGTAGGCATATATAAGTGTTTTAACTGTGAAGTGCAAGACAAACCACAGCTACGTTCAGTGAATGAACATTTGTCAGTAAAATTAAACTTTTGCATTTGACTGAGTCATTTTAGCAGATATTAAGTAAATGTTAAAAAAAAATAGGGTCCCCAATAAGCAAATGTCAAATGACATATTTCAGATCCCAAACCACATGCCATAGATAAACCCTTCCGAATTCGTTTTCCTAGATGCATTGGTTTCAAGATCAAAGAAAATAAATCACCTCAGACCTCCTCTGTCACAGCATCCTAAATTTCATTTGTTCTTGCCTCTACAGAGACAGCCACTCTTCACAAGGAATGTCCACCAGTTTCCCATCAAGTGCAACTACATCTTCCTCTGGCCCATATTATTGCTCTGAACTACTTTTCCTTTGTGCCTACAGTGCCCTTCAGCCTCAGGCCTCACATACAGATTTGCAGAGAACCACCAGCTGAGTTAAATCAGTAGTTAACAAAAACAACAGTGGCAGTCTCCCCAGAAGAGTTGGTAGAAATCTAAAGAGAGCTGTAGACTTGTTTTTCTTGCTTTTGGTTTTGTATTTCTTTGCCCTGGGAATGCAGGTTTTTGAAGTCTTTTACAGTAAGAAAGTCAACTGGTTTTACACTCTTTCTCAGACACCTCTTAGTTTCAGCTATGTTGTCCATGACATTCAACTATTTGCAACTTCTTATCAGTTCAAGCATTTTGGTTATAAATACCATGCAACAATAAATACCATGCAGTACTGTTTCATAACATTATTAGTGATGTAGATGATGGGATCAAGTACACCCTCAACAAATTTGTAGCAGACACCAAGGTGTGTTGGGGTCTACACCTGAGGGACAGGATGCCATCCAGAGGGACAAACCCAAGAAGTGAGATGGAGGGAGGTGATTGTGCCCTTCTGTTCCACTCTTTGAAATTCTGTCTGGAGTATAGTGTCCCATTGTGGGGTCCTCAGCTCAAGAAGGACATGGCCCTGTTGAAGCAAGTTGTGAGGAGGGCCACGAAGATGATTACAGGGCTGGAGCCACTTGTGAGAAGACAGACTGAGAGAGTTGGGGTTGTTTAGCCTGGAGAAGAGGTGCCTTCAGGAAGACCTCACTGTGGCATTTCTGCACTTAGAGGAGGCTTCTAAGAAATACGGTGACGTACGTTTTAGGCTGAACATGATACAATAAGGGGTAATTATTTTAAGCTAAAAGAGGGTAGATTTAAACTAGATAGAAGAAAGGGATTTTTTACAATGAGAGTGGCAAAACACTGAAACGTTTTCCAGAGATGTGACATCCTGGAAATATTCAAGGTCAAGGCAGACACGGCTCTGAACAACCTGATCTAGTAGAATATGTGCCTGCTCATTGCAGGTGGATTGGACTGGATGGATTTTGAAGATCCCTTTCCCAGACTGTTCTATGATTTTGTGATTCTTCTACGATTCGGTCTATTTCTAGCACAGGCAGTCCCATAGCAATGTTACTGCTATGTTTCATCAATGCTGCTTTTCAATACAACAGATTACGTGTGCTGGTTTAAAACCCAACAGGAAAATTGATGCAGCCTGCTAGTGCTGGCAGAGGGAACAGTGCTGCGTCTTCCCTGAGCGTCTGCGAGGAATCCGGCACTCCCAGAGTCGCTGATCCCCTGTTGAGGGCACTCAGGTGAGGCTACAAGGGCACTCACACAAACACTCATATTTACCCCTGGAGGCCTCCAATTCTAGCTTTTATATTACTTCCTATATTAATATTGTCTCAAAAATATGTTGTTTTGTTTCTAGATTTTTAAGGCATCAGACTCTGTGATCCTTCTGGATCCCTTCCAACTCAGTTATTCTGTGATTCTGTTCAGTGACTTCAGTTTTCCTGTGCTAGTGGTCAATGTCTAAAAGGAGTTGGGGTAGCTTGGAAAAACCCCTGAAGTTGTAAGAAATACTCATTATTTCTTTTAACTGTGTTATTCGTTGTCTTCAAGCTTTGTGAACCATTTTGTATTTACTTTCATTTGCCTTAATGTTTTGAAATGTACTTTGACAAAATTATGCAGAAACAAAATTTTGCATTTCCCACTACTGAGTGGCTGAACAACCTAACTTTCTTGGCCGGTCTTCACAAGAGAGGTGCTTCAGCCCCCTGATCATCTTCATGGCCTCTTCTAGACACACTCCAACAAGTCCAGGTCTTTCTTATATTGAGAACCCCAGAACTGGATGCAGTACTCCAGGTGGGATCTCACAAGGGCAAAGTGGCGGGGAAAATTCACCTCCCTTGGCCTGCTGGCGTCTCCTTTATTTTAAAGAAACATTGGAAAAATGCTGCTACAAGGGACAAATATTTCATACCATCTTTTCTCCAGTGTTTACCATGTAACCTTAATTTCTCTTTCCCTCACTGTTACTTTCATAAGGTTAATCGATACATGATTGGTACAGATTATTTTTTCCACAACTGTCTCATAATAAAAGTACCTATAAATATTCTCTTTTTATTCGTTCAGTAACAATTGGTGGTAAATATCTTGATTTTAGGTACTCCTTTATATCTCATTAATGATTAGTTTTTACTCTTCAATCTGCCATAACCACTTCAAGCAAACAAAGTTGTATTACTGGCATTAAGTCACTAAGTGACTCCTGACTAAATATGTGTGCAATTTGTTCCACACCGGTTAAAATCATGGGGGAAGAGAATTTATTGGCATATTGAAAAATGCTGTAATTCATGTCAAACCCTTTTAGACTGACAGAGCTTTTACATAAATGTTTACACCTACTTTTTATTTCATCTCTAGGCCTCTGGCAGTGGAACTTCTGGAAAATAAACCAAAACATCCACATGCACACAAAAATTTCTATAAGGGCTCTTCTGAGATTACAGTCTTCTTGACATACAGCCAGAAAAGCATGGTTAGTATCTCAAAATCACCACAGCTAAAAGCAGAACACAGGCAATTTCCAGTGCTGAATCCTAAGGCAACTGAAAGGTTGAAATTCTTTTTCTGTGCTTCCCTGAATTCTTTCATGATGTCAAGTAATGGCAGTGAGAAAAACAAAGTATTTCTGGTGCTCTGTAGTAGGAGTCTATGGATTCCTTAAACCCTGAACATCAGGAACACTTGAAGCCAGAGTATCAGCCAACTTCATAGTTTCTATGACTAACAAAGGCTAGGTGTTTACCAATTGTGTTAGGAAATAGCAGTGTCAAACTTGAATTATCACCTGAAGTGTTCACTCCTCATGACAGGAATGAGGACTTCACCTGTCCCAAAATGATGGCAGTACCTGCTTCAATAGGTCATAATCAATGTAGAAAATACTATGCATGTGTAGAAATTAGAAATAGACATTGTTGTACTCACCAAGGTTGAACACCACCACAAAATAATTCCACTAAATATGAGCATTCCAACATCTACACATAATGGAGAAATCATGCTTACAAAAATATTATGGCATGCAAGTTAGATGATGTCAAATTCTCCCCATGTGCATCATGGCATCATTTTTATCTCTCCCTCTCTCTTCCCATGTTCGGTGCTGAGGTGAAAAATGCCTGCAAAAGAAAGTGTAAATGTCGCAGTTGAGACGGACGCGACACTCACAAATAATGCACACCAACTCCATCAGAAGGCAAAAGGACAGAAAAGACATTTTATTGTACAGAGTTTCCATTTATATAGTCTCTTGGCACTCGTGCTGTGTCCTCTTAGGCTTCTACATTAACGCCTCTTAAAACTTACTGGTAGGTTGCAACCACCACCCATAAGAAAACAAATCTAAGCTCAAAACAACATCCTTCAGATAGCTGTGTGTTTTCTTCTCTTGTTTTGGTTTCTTGCTTCTGTTGATGTTTAAGTTCTCAAGGGTGCAAGCTGAATTCTCACGGGTAAAGAGTAATTGTTCTTAAATCAATGTCTGTGAAGCTTTCTGACCAGCTGTCAGTTTCTACATGTAAGCAAAATAGGAAGAGAAAATACTATTAAATGAATAATAATTTTAAAAATTAGTGGTTTTCCTCTGTGAATGGGAGAGAGATTTGTTGAGGTAATTTCTTTTTTCTCCTCCCTTTCTTTTTTCTCCTCTCTAAGTTCAATGCTTTACGCTTGCAAGTCAACATACAGCGGAATGTCAACAACCATATCCTTCTGCTTTTCAATTTTTCTGATTTTCTATTTCAGTAACTATTTGCTAATTCACAACAGGGGAAATTTAAACAACAGGTCTGTAGTTTAAGTCACACGATCCTGACTACATTCTCAAGTATGCACAGATACAGACCAAAATTTTAGCTCTTGATATTGAAGCAAAATTTCCGTTCACTGGCTCTTCTTTCTCATAAATGCTTTAGCATTTGATATGTCACATAAGTCAAACTAGGTGGGTGCACACCAACTAGTACTCAGGCTTATTATTTATAATGTCAAAAGCAGTTTAATTCATATCACTAGTATCGCATCAGTATGTCTGCTAACTAAAAATGAAGCAAACTATTCACTCAGCTCAGTAAGATTACAGGTTGTTCTAAAGCATAATGAAACAATACATTATTCAAACAAAAGATTGCATTTCCCAACAACATGTCATTGTCCTAGATTAGTACTTCAGATATTTATTCTTTCTATTTGATTGAGGCTTTTCTCTAGATATACACAAAACTGATAAAAAACATTACAATTAGAATTCGCAAAAAATGTGATAGAACAGAGGAAAGCACAATTTTACACATATTTCTTTGATTTAGAAGGAGTAGGTTCTTTATTCTTGTAGTGGGTTGACCCCATACAAACACCAGATGCCAGCGAAGTTGCTCTATCACTCTCCTCCTCAACTGGACATAGGGGGAAGACACGTAATGAAAGGCTTATGGGTCAGGATAAGGACAAGGAGACACCTTTGGGAAATTAGTTTAATTTATGTAAGAGACGGCCCGAAGACCCTTCATCTGTCTCCCGATCATCTATGGAGAGTGACTTTGTGCAGAGCCTGGGCCTGGCCGAGGTGGGAGGCATGCCGAGCACAACGCGACCGAACTGGTACCACATTCCTGAGTCGGTGGGTCGTGTCGGTCCTGCTGTTAAAGCGGCAGGAGCGGCGCGGGACATACTGTCTGCGTACCTGTTCTGTGAACCTGTTCTGTGCAATTGACTTAAGACAATGAGCATTGTTCCCTCACCTCTTGGCTGTGAGCCCCTCGCTCCTGAAATCCCCTGGCCATCTGCCCCTCGCTCTCAAAAGGACTATAAAAGAGACTCCCTGAGAAGACCTCTTCGGGATCCCCCCACGGAAGACGACGGATCAAGAGGACTCCGTCTGGCCGTTGGTAGCTATAACCCCCCTTTTCTCTCTCTATCCTTTGTTTCCTTACATCTCTCTCCCTCTCTATCGCAATTACACTGCGTTGGTACGCAGTGAAATACACTGTGCTGATTGAAATTTACACTTCTCCCCGCTGGTGTTTCTTTTGCACTCTGAGATTCAGGTAACGAACCATCACGACCCCTGCTCATCTCGAGCGGATCGTGACAATTTATTACAAATTGAATCAGAGTAGGATAGTGAGAAAATAAAACTAAATCTTAAAAACATCTTCCTCCCACCCCTCCATTCTTCCCAGGCATAACTTTAATACCAGTTTTCTCTACCTCCTCCCATCAGCTGTGCAGGGGCATGGAAATGGGGACTGCAGTCAGTCAGTGCATCTCATGTTTTCTGTGCCAGTCCTGTTTCCTCATACTCTTCCCCTGCTCCAGTGGGGGGTCCCTCCCACAGACTAAATTCTTCCTGAATTGTTCCAGCATGGGGTGCCCACAAGCTCTCAGCCTTCTTCTCAAACATCCTCCAGGGGCTCCACTGTTAGCAGCTCCACTGAGAGCTCATCCGTGGGCTACAGGGGCAGAACTGCCTTACCATGGTCTTCACCACTGTCTGTAGTGGAATCTCAACTCTTGCACCTGGAACACCTTCTCCCCCTCCTTCTCCACTGACATTGGTATCTGCAGGGTTGTTTCTCTCTCATTTTCCCTCTCCTCCTCTCACATCTTCTGTTTCACAGCAGTATTTCCTCCTTCTTAAATTTGTTGTTTTGCTGCCACTGTCGTTGATGGGCTCAGCCTTGGCCGGTGTCAGTTCCCTCTTGGAGCTGGCTGGCACTGGCTCCAAGAAACACAGGAGAAGCTTCTGGTATCTTTTCACAGAAGACACCCCTGTAGTCCCCTCGGTACCAAAACCTTGCCTCTCAAAACCAATAGAATTCCCCCTCGTACAATACAACTCTGCCCAGACAACACAGTTTTCTCTCCAAAATTAACTGATTCACTCTCCTAGCCAAGTTATTACTGTGGCCTTATGTAAAATGTCATCTGCTTCTCTGCAGCTGAATGGTATTAGTTAAAGCAGCTTCATGCTGCATCTGTTCGGGAAGGAAAACAAACACACAAGCAAGTCTAACTGAAATTCCACCCCATTGCACTGAAACAAAAATGTTTTGCATAGGAAACATCACATGAAAAACATGGGCTTTGAAGTACTACAGTCATGAGAAGTGAAAATAGGTTTCTGAACATATTTTTATGTTTCTACAATTTCTTTAATTTACCTTCAAACAACATCCTCTGGCCTTTGAACATAGTAATTGTGTCATTAATTAAAATGGTTCACTTACTCTTTTAAGATTACTTACTTGAAATGGTACAATTCAAGTACTATAATAATTAAGGTACATTAACTAGGCTTTTGATTAGATGATTCTCCTTTCCAAATCATGCCCTTTTATAATACCAGCACCAACAGTTTCCTACAGTTCAGACACAATTTTTCTGTCTGAATTCTCAGTTTTCATCTGGGAATGAAGATAAATAAAAATCAAGCCACAAAGACACTTTTGGCTGTCCCCAGGTTTGGCAGATATGATGTTAAAGATCAGGTTAGGACTCAAGTGCAAGAAGAGCAAACATACTTTCAGTTCTGTCATAAAAAAATATATATCAATTTATACTGTGACGCTAAAATGCTTTTAAGACCTAAAGGCAATTAAATTCTTAATACTTGATGGGAAAAGGAAATTTTAACTTCTTAAATTTTTTTAGAATTTCAGTAAGGAATTATCAGTTCTAAATGTCATTTACTGAATTTTTGTACAGCTAAGATTTCATTACTCTTGTTTATCTGCTCCTGTGCATGTTTGTGCAGATAACACAAGCAGGCAGTAAAGACTTCTCATCCTAGAAACTGGGGGGAAATAAATAACAAAACAAAATCCAGACCCTAACATGGTCATAAGGAAACATGAGTTTTAGCTAAAAGAAAATTTTCAAAGAGTACCAGAAAAATTGGTCAGAAAATTAGAAGACTGAACAGTCGCTGTCTCCTTTTCTACAGAGCCACAAAGGCATATAATGTCAAAACTCCATTAGAATTTACATAAATTCTAAAAAAATTAGCATCTCACAAAATCGCAGAGTAGGTGGGGTGGGAAGGGATGTGTGGGATGTTTAGTGTTTTCTCACAGTGTTTCCTGACGTTCAGATGGAACCTGCTGTGTTCCAGTTTGTGCCTGCCATGGTTTAATACCAGCTGGCAATTAAGTACCAAGCAGCTGCTCACTCAATTCAACACCCAGTGGGGAGGGGAGGAGAATCAGAAAAAAAGAGTGACACTCATGGCTTGAGATGAGAACAATTTAATAATTGAGCTAAAGTAAATCGTAATTATTGTAATGATAACAATAGCAATAATGGTGGTGTAAAAGAGAAGAGAGAGAGGAATAACCCCCAAGAAAAGTGATGCACAGTACAGTTGCCCACCATTCTCTGACTGATGCTCAGGCAGTCTCTGAGGAGTACCCACCCCCTCCACCAGGCAGCTATGCCGAGTTTATATACTGGGTTCTGTGGTGTGGAGTATTAGTTGGTGTGTTCAGGTCAGCTGTCCTGGACATGTTTCCTCTTGGCCTTTTGTGCAGAACCTCACTGGCTGCATGGGAGACTGAAGAGTCCTTGGTTTAGGGTAAGCGTTACAAAGCAGGAACTAAAACATCAGTGTGTTATCGACATGATTCTCATATTAAATTCAAACCACATCACTGTACTTACTACTGGAAGAAAATTCTAGCTGAAACCAGGACAGTACCCACTGTCCCTAGGCCTGTCAGTGGGCATCACTGGAAAGAGCCTGGCTCCTTCTTTACACCCTCCCTCCAGGTATTTATATACATTAATAAGATCTCCTTGAGCCTTCTCTTTTCCAGGCTATTTCCATTTCTCAGCCTTTCCTATATGTGACATGCCCCAGTACTCTAATCATTCTTGTGGCACTCTGTTGAACTCTCTCCAGAATGTTCACATATCTTGTGTACTGAGGAGCACAGAACTGGACCCAACACTCCAGGTGTGGCATCAGAATTTCTGAGTAAGGGGAAGGATCTTCTATCTAATGTTGTTTTACCTTATTATTCTGTAATATTGACAGAAAGTATGTACAGTGAATGAAAAGTAAAAATTTCTCAAGTAATGCTGTAGTAATGAAGAAAACAATAAAGACTTATTCAATGTTCTTTTTGATAGACATTAAAAGGTGTGACATCCCAATGCATACAGTTTAACAACTTAAAGAACTTGAAATTCTGAGATGACATTCACAAAACTGTTAGCTTTAAAAAAATATACCCGAATGTTTCTATAACCCCCCACATAAAAGACCAGGCCCACATTTGAATCCTGCTTATGTTCAAGACATTTTGCCAGCTTGAGACAGTGAATTTTAATGGAAATGGTAAGTTTTACACATACATACTTCATTACACTTGAGACTCAAAAGACATTTAGTAGAAAAATTCCATTGCAATTTCTTTTTTCAAAATTTTATTGCAATTGCAATATTCAAAATAATAAGCCTACTGTCTGGAATACCTGACTAATTGATACTATGAGAGATGGTGGGGGTTTTAACTTTCCAGATAATTATAATCACCATCACTTTTTTACTTTATTACAATTAGTACTTGGAACACTACTGGAAGAACATATGTTTTTCAAATTATCACTGATAATGTGTAGTAATTTTTAGCTAAGATCTTCTATGTCACTTATTATGAAGTCAGTCATTGAATAGCTCTTACTGAATAGCAGTAAGCTCTGCTGCAAAGCTCACATTTTCCAGTGTACAAAGCAAGATATTTTTTACCCTTAATATTAAAATTTAAATTGCCTCTGGATTCAGATAACAAGTTCTTTCAAAAATTCATTCAGAAAATGTACAGATTTTGTATTGCAGTGATACAAAAATTTGATTAGCAGTAGTGTCTTGGTTTGAAAGACAGGTGTGTGCCAAGGGAGGCGGAATTCTCCCTTGGAATGGAAAATATGAACCCCTTTCCTCCAAATTATTATAATTTTGAAATTAAGGGGCTTTCAGGCAAAGAGATGGGAAAAGGAATGACAGTTCTTTACTAGTATGTATGTGTATAACAACGCAAACAACGAACAACAATGGCAGCGACAACAAACAGAACCAGAAACGCAGCAGAGCCTTCTCTTGGCTCTCAGGCCCCTTCCCCTTCGGTGCAGTTACGGTCACAGCCGGCAGGGACGCTGTTGGCTCCGGGCGGGGCAGGGCGGGGGCGGTGATTCCCCCGCGCCTGCAGGGGGCGCTGTGGCGCGAGTTCAGCTGCCTCTCAGCGAGGTAATGGCGGGCACAGGCGGCAGAAGGGATGGAGAAGGGGCTTTGCTTTACAAACCCCCAGGGGAGTCGGTCTCGGTGCCCCTCCGGATGGTGAAATGGGCTGTAGCAGGAACCTCGGAGTAGTGGCTGGAACGGCAGAGGCGGGCACACTGTGGGTAGCCAACAAAGTGTAGCAAAAGAAACCTCCGGAGCTGTGCCAGTAGTCACGGGGTGTCCAGGTGAGCACGGAATGTCGGGTTATAGTGTAGCAAAAGGAAAAAACCCTAAAGAGTGGCAGAAAGCAGTGGGGCTTGGCAGCAGCAGCCCAGAGACACTCCCTCTGAAGGGGGTCAGGGATTGGGGGCCTCCAACAGGTGATGAGGGTCCTTTCCAGAGATATCGGGTGTTGAAAAGGTCCCAGTTCAACAGCCGCTCTTACCAGCAAAGGCTCACTCACAGTAAGGAAGAAGCAGTGCCGGGCTGGACTCTGCGGTGACTGCGAATTCTTCCCATGGTAGCAGCACCCTCTGGTCCCGAGAGTGAGAGAGTGAGAGAGCAAGCGAGGGATGAGCCCACGGTCCCGACCCCCCAGCCAAAATCTTGCAGTATCTCTACACTTCCCAAAAGAAAGCCTCCCAGCTAAGAGGCTGCAGCCAGCTGCAGCCAGCTGCACCCCTCCCCCCATCTTGGCCACATCCGTTGTCTCTTTTAAGTATCCGTTGTTCCAGTCTCTTAGGCAACAAATGGGAAAAAAATCCCGCAAGAGAAAGGACATAAAAGGAACAAACAGTAGCCTCCAACAAATAGATATATGACTTCTAAGTATTAAGAGCAGAAAATAACAGAAAATTTTCTTATATGGAATGCATTAATAGATGTAGAAATACTTAGAAATATTGATTGCTGAATTCACAGGACTTGATTCAAATACTCCTGACATTAGTAAATCTGGTCTACAGATCATAAACAGAACAGCTTTGAGGTTTTCAATAGATCAATAAATAGATATAAAGTGCATGGTAAATGATATAGCAGAGCTCCAAATCAAAAGACAAACTCCAAACAACTTATTGGAGGAAGTAAAATATGGTACAAGAATGGTGAACAAAGACAGGGCTGTTTTGAAAAAGTAAAACCAGATTCACACTCAACAGGGAAAACAGATCCTTCAGTTATCTCTAAGAATTCTTTTTTGCAGATTGCTGCAGTGAAGATGAAATATGAAAGTGTAATAAATAGCTACGCCCAATTAAAATAAAACAAGTATAAAATTTATTTCATGTCCGAGAGTTGGAGCACGCAATGCCATGATCGAAAAGGAGACAGTGCCAAGCCCGGGACTGGCACTGGGTGAACACAGATCTGACCTCTATCGCATCAGACCTCCCTCTGTTCACACCGACTACTTCCAACAGCTTGGTTATATACAGTTTTTCCCATAAAGTCTGGATCTTGGGTATTATTTTGGCCAATCAGCATATTCATGAAGTACGCCATTCATGAAACTGAGGTGGACAAAACGTATCCTGTTCTTGATTAATGTCTCATCACCAGAGGATATTATCTGATGGCCCATGATGTTCCATATCTTGGTTCCCAATCCGGTCGTTAACACCTGAGCTGGGAGGGGATTTTTGTAGATAGTTAATCAGTTCTGCCGGGAAGTTCTCCTTGAAAATGTAAATATCAGGAGCCAGCTTAATTCTTTTCTTGACGAGTCGTCATTCTCTGTAGTTCTGTTTTTGGGATGCAAATTAGTTCCCGGTCGAGGTTACAATTTTCCCTGGGCAAGTTCTGTTCGTTTTAATATTGGTTACAACTTAACTTTATCACGTATTTCGATATTACATATTTAAGCACGAATTCCCCATTTTTATTTATAGCAAAAGTATTATATTGAAAATGAAGCATAAATTATAGAATTTTAATGTTTTTCCAGCTTCCAATTTACAAGGAATGTAGGAACGTAGCCATAAAAATAACTGAGAGTATGTGCAACTGCTTTTGTTCCCTCTCTAAATTTTATCATATACAAGAGGGCCCACAGAAGTGTCCTCTGTGTGAATATTCTGTGTTGCAACTCTAACACAATGAAAGGGTTAATTACATTTCAGTTCCTTGCCTGCCAGTGCCGAGATAAAGGTGGAAATTTTCTAAATGTAATTCTTCTGCTCTCTCTACTGAAACTATGTAGTGTATGTTGAGGACATCCAAGGACAGATATGATTGCTTCACTGAAGTGGAGTTTTCTAGCTACAACCCTCAACCAAAAAAATATTTCATTAAAGAATTCCCCACTTACTGTGCATCATTATTCCTGTCAATGCACTTCCACAGAGGAAAGATGACAGTCATTCTAGGTGATACCAAGGCCAATGATTTCCTAAATTGGTGACTAAATACTCTGAAGCTAGGGCAGGGAATGCAACAGAATTTTGTCGTACTGCTCTTGCTGCAAGGAAATTTACACCAGGCATTAACAGTGCAAGAAAGCTCTTTTTATCAGGCAAGTTTTATGGCCAATATCTTTCCTCTTTTTAATAGCTAGAATTCAGCAGAAAATAGATATGTCCACCCTAAATCTACCCACATGAACTTTCGGAAGGTAAATAACATTCTCATAAGCATGTCACCAAAAAAAAAGGATATTATAACACCAGTCAGGTCACTCTTTACCTACAGATATAATATACAGCAGAATTTCAGATGTTATCATTAAACCCTAATAGTATTGAAGTTTATGGCTATGTCTATGGTGTAACATGTTTGGGCTGAGTGCTTTTGTATTGATGACTCCAGATCTGAGGATACTTTGATAGCAAATGTAGATTACTAGAAAATTCTTCCTGGACCCCATTCATTTTATCTTCTTGTTGATTCACCTGAGTCTAGTATAATTCCCTGTTTATGCAAATGAAGGGATGGTCACCTTCATTTTTTAGTAAGAAGAATACTGAGAAGCTTTAGTAACACACCACATTAAGTGTGGAAAAACATTAACTGTTGATTTTCACAAATCCCCAGATGTAGTGTTTGGGTGTGAGGAGTTTATTAATGAGTATAATCACTCATATGCTAGACATTTGGCATTCACTGTGCTAACACTGTAGTCTTTACCCAACAGCCTTTGACAAAATACTTATTGCTATTTTCTTGTGAAACAAAAATAGAAAATAATATCCCTTGTAGAATACGTAGGAAAGACAAGATGATATACCAAGAAGGCAAATAGAAAAATAAGATTGCTTTACACTTTCTTGAGAGTTTTTCATTATGCTAAGGCATTTTCAGGGAAAAGGAACAAGTCTGAAGGACATAGCTCATAAAACCCCACCTATGTAGCTGTAGGAAAACAATGTGAATGTAATGTGCATAATAACCTCTCTTTCAAATATTCAGGTTTTTTTAAAAGAAATTTTGGTATTTTAATGTGAAATCTTGTTTCACATCTGAGAGATAAGAGATTTAAAGTGGAAAACATAATTTCTTACTTCAGTGACACCGCAATGTCACTGGAGTGCAGTATGAGAGATACCAGGACATAAGGTTAAGATATTGAACTTGCAAGCTAATACAAGGGAATGAGTCCTTCTCACAGAGAAGCTCAGTAGCTGTTCCCTCTTAACTACCGCAAATGGATTTTTCTTCTCCATTAAGACCATCAAAGCAGAAGTCCATTATGAAAGTTTTTGCCCAAATAATAAGTTATAGTCTATCTCATTTCATAAGAGTAATAAACATCTGTTGCTGTAACAGTCATCAATATCTACTTCCACTGGCTCACTGTAAGTAACAACAGCAAATAACGTAGTACTTGTTGTGGAAAACCAGCATTTCAACTAGCCAGTGTTTAATAGAGAAGAGATTTTTTTTTTTTAATTTGAAAAAAAATAGCAATTCCACGCAATTTATTATATTGATAAACTGGCTTTATGCTTTTTTCTGTCTGCTGTCTCTAGAATTGCTCTTTATTATTTCTCAGGGAGAAGTACTCCTTTTTAACACTATTTTCTCTAATCCCAGTTCTAATTTACAGCTACTGACCTAGCTGTCATCTTCGGGATTATCATTTTCTCCTTGATTCACCCAAATATGAAAATGCAGTGGATGTTTACTTCAAATGACATCAGAAGGTACACATGCAGAAACAACCCTTTCCTCTTACTATTAAGAATTTATCATGGGGCTTTAAAATCTCAGAATTTCTTTTAAAGCTTCACTTTCATGCTTAACATTGTTGGGCCTGCCTGGACTTCTGGGCCGCCCGGTGGCCCTGCGTCAGGAGCCAACAATTCGGCCGAGAACCGAACGTTGTGAGAAAGATGAGCGCACCGTGTGTAACGGGCTAGGCTGAAGCCGCAGGAAACAAGGCAGGACGGCGGAGGTAAAGGAGTCGAGGAGGACTTCTTTCTGGCAGGAATGGGTTTATTGTAACAGGGAGACGGGGTCCGGAAAGAAGCGCAGGGCTTACATAACACAGGCTTAAATAGGGCACAGAAACTCAGGGCGTGGTTTCGACGTGACCAATCAACAGATGACATGAAGTGTCGATGAACCAATAAGCATACAGAGAAGGAGGGATAAACGTACAATAACCAATCGGGGAACGAGGAAGAGCGAACTTTCTGGAACCTAATATAATATGCAACAGAACAACTGAATATACATGAACTAAGCATCCAATCATAACACCACCTAGGTGGAATTTTCTGGAAAAAGGTGGAGCGGAGAGCTAGGGTTACCGCCCCCAGTGACGCCCACAAGGAGGTACTTTCCTCTCTGTCACGCCTCTGGCAACGCCCCTAAGGAGTGGCTGCTACTTCGGACATGACTCCCGGCTCATTCTCAATGGAGTCCTCCTCCTCCGCCGAGCTATCGCGAGGCGGGAAGTGGACCCATGAGATGAGCTCTGGCCCTGATGTTATTTGGGCCACCGCCACATAACATCATCAGTAATAGTTTTACTCTATGCAAGAAAGAAAAGCTAGATTGCTGTAGGACAAGGCTATCACCCCTGAAATATTATAATGAATTCTTCTCTAATATAGGCAAGTGAACAAACAAAATTCAGCACTGCATCACAGGTTTATCATGTCACACAGTAACTGATGTGAATGCCTTTAGCAGGAAAAAAGAAGAAACACCTCTTTACAACAATTTGCAGTCTTACTCATCTGGTACTTTAGCATCTGCCTTTTCAGCTGGAGATTGTAGGGGGTGTTTTGCCCTGGAATACCCAATAGCTTTTTGTACAGCAATACCCAACATGACAAATATATTTATTCTGTGAGCTCCTACAACTTGCAGATCTTTTGCAGAGGATATAAGCTGGGAGTGCTCATGGGAGTTCCTATTAAAAGTCTACCACCAAAAAAAGAGCTGGGATGATTCAATTCCCAGTGGACTAACATTTGTCCTGTCTCATGTACAGTCTGGAAATCATTCTCTCCAGACATGACTTACCTTGAGGCTCACCAAAACACCCAAAACAAAACATGTGTTTCCAAGCAGTTAGTCTTCTGCTGCTCACCAAAAAACAAGATTGCACCAGCCATGAATTTTAATTTATAACCCAAAAATATATTTGCGTATAGCTACTTTCTTTTTGTCACATAGCCAGTATAATGGCAAAGTAGGATTATAAGTTCTCTCATTTACCAAGTGAAGAAAAGCACTATTCCCCTTTAGGGTACTGACTTCTGTTAGCCTCCAAAAGTTCCTCTTCAGAAAATATCTGAAGTCCAATTTTGATCCATGCTAAGATCACCTAACATCAGCAGAATTCAATGCATGGAACTGGAGTTACATTTAACTAAATCAAATGTAATAGATAGAGCACTTGAGAAGAAGACTGAAGAAGTCAGGGTGGGAGGATACCAACTTCTCAAAAAAAAATAACATTTCATGTGGACTAATATTCACAATTTTGCTAGACAAGGATATTTTGCTTGTGAATCTTCAGATAGATACTGAAAAGAAGTTTTCCATTAACTAGAGAGAAAATATGCTTTTCCAGATACTAGGGCATAAAATCAGTTTATTCGTAGTTGTTTATCTCATATCAGCTTCAGAGGACATGGCCCTTACTAGTCAGCTTTCCCCCTTTTTTTTCTTTATTCTCATAATCTGGTTTTCGTTTATCTGGTCTGGAAATTGAATGTCTTCACAGTTTCAAGCAGAATAAGAGATTAATTTATAAACTGAACTTATTGAATGGAATATCTGTCCTGTTTTTTGGAAATGCCTCATTTCAACTTCTTATGTTCATTAAGAAATAGAACTATACAGTGTGAAATACACATAATAGAACCAACTATATACTCTGTTGCGGAGGCTGAAATAATGGGACATCACACAGCGATCAATATGATCATGTGAAGCCATTTAGTATTGAAAAACTATACACTTATATAGCATTTTTAGATCTGACTCCGTAATGTTCCGAACATCGTGCAGTCAAAAGAAGTACAGTGATTGGATGCTTGCTACTGTTAGCATGTTGCGTCTAAACTTCTGATTGTACACTTGCTGTGACAACTATTCACCATATTTCAGCTTCTCACATCCTTTTTGTTCAGCATAATGTATCAATCTTGTTTGAACTAAATTATTGTTTCAGCAATTCCTAAACTATATTCTTTTGTGCTGTGGTCAACACATCCTTATTTCATATCCTTGGGTTATTTCTTCTCTTTCCTCCATAGTGTTATCAAAGATAGCGTATCCTTTACTCAGCTTGATTCAATGCTGGGAAAGCTGGATTGTTCTTTCTCAGCGTTGCTTACTCAGCTTGATTCAATGCTGGGAAAGCTGGGTTGTGCATTCCCAGCGTCCATTCACCTGCAAAAATTCCTCAACACTCTGTAAGCAAGATAAAGTGAGGCATGTCAGTTTAGCTTTTTGATGCTCTTTAGAAGATACTTGAAAATACCATGAGAGATGGTATTCATCTCTCGTGGTATTGCGTCTCATCATTCCTAGGTGTTTTACTCCAAGGCATGCTACTATTGACCTATCATAAAATAACCAATGCCACTAAAACAAAGGACTGGTGTTCTGTTCCAGCTCTCATAGAAGTTGCTCCTACACCAAATAATTTTGAAAGGTACTGAATTGCGTTGTTATCACTTCTGTTCTCAAATACTGCTAACACTTCTGTTCATTTTAATAAGCTATTGATACTTTACAGCTTGGAGAAGTCAGACAACTAACACCAAATAATCAGTGGAATAAAGACAGGGTGTAACTGAAGAAATTAACCTGAAAATCATTGAATTACTTTTTTATTTTATTCCATATGGTGACCATGAATATTTGCTAGCATCATGAAAATGCTGAATGTAGAAGAACCATGGTTTTTCCTAACAATTTTGTCCCTTACAATTTTAGGAGTATTGTTCTGGTGAAATGCCTTCAGTATTTGCATATTTTCTAAGAAAACAGTCTACTTCCAAGAGCCCATGCATGCCTCTGCATGAGATTAAACTTCTAAGTTGCAACCTACCGATGAGTTCAGGATAAAAACATTAACAATGATTCTTCAATTTCTCACGCCAGATGGGAGAAACTAATTTATTATCAAAAAACCATGTTCTTTTGTGACTGTGTGTTTCCCATTAGTATAGTAAGCAACTAGAAATGTATTTCAACAACCCCTTGGGATGGTTGGACAAGTCATCAATTATATATTCTTTTAAAAGTCACAATTCTTGATTCATTGAAAAAAAGAAGGTGGGACAATTTGTAGCCTTTAACTGAAGCTCTGCAGTTGTTTAACTGCTAACTATGGTAGCTAAAAATGAATGGCAGTTTTCACTTTTACCAAAGCAAAAAATAAAGAAAAAAAAGCACACAAGATGAAGTTACATATTCTCACCATGTAGATCCATATAAACAGATTCTGCAGTTATTCCGTTTCAGCTGAAATGAAGACTCATTGCCAAGTTCAACCACACAAGAAAATAAATACATATAATCTACAAGTATGTATACACACATGGTATTCTGCATTTTCAGAATTTGGTGGTTTTCTGCACTCTGGTGTTATGTGTTGTCAAAAGCACTTCAGGTCAGAGAACAGTATCCTGCAATGACTATGCCAATAATGTTATGGATGGAGTGAACCTATTACTCCTCTGATCTACTTGGAGTTGTTCAGAAAGTTCAGTCTTACTTGTGTGTCGGCGCCTTATTATCCAAGAGATGGGATGATCACAGTTATCACAATTTATTAGTTAAAAATCAACAAGGCATCAGTCTCAGAGACCATGATTCAGTAACAAATCGCCATAGCTGCAGATAGTCACAAGTTTCAGAGTTACATGGCAATTTATAACTTTTTGGTCCAATAAGCAATTAACACAAAACTTTGTTTTGACTTTATAACCTATCACTTTGGCATTTTTTACTGCATTGCATCTGTTTCACAACCAATGACTTGCTAGCTCACGTACACACATATACTTCTATTATAACATCTAAATTCTTAACTTAGACTATGAAATCACATTACTATACTTAAAAACCCTTCACCACATCACTCAATCCATTTTCTTACTTATAACTATAGAAACCTAGGTTTATAATTCTTCTGCTTAAAGTCTGTATACTTTCATCATTACATCAATCCAAGCTCTTTCCAGGGCTGTAAATCAAACTCATTAATGCCTGTAGAAGGTTCGGCTTTTCTGTTTCCCACACTAATGATTTTCATTTTAAATTCTGGAATTTCTTCCTCTTTCAGAGATGAGGGTTCTGTGCTTTCATGAAAATCCAGTCCAACATTTTCATCACTAATGTCATCAGAGCTTTTACAAGTATCACCATCCCCATCCCCATCCTCAGGTGATGTTACTAACTTTGGAATTTGTTTAATATCTAAAGATTAGGGTGTTTTTAATAATGTTAATTCTGAGTTTTCTTTCTATGTTTTTGTTTTTTCTTTGGATCCTCTTAGCTGTTGTTTCAATTTGTTATTTTGTTCTATCATGTGTTGCCTCCACTGGCAAGCAGATTTTAAACATAGTCTAAGTGCATGACAAATTGTATTTTCTCCTGTTTTATCTTTCAGCAATTCCTGCTTTTCATTTATTTTCTCTTGTATTATTCTGCACTCAAACCGTTTATCTACTGGCCAAGGGTCATCAGTTTCTATATGAAAGCTGTGCCTCCACTGAGAATCTGCTAAGCCTTTGGTCTGTTTTTCTAAATTGTTTGCCATCCTGCCTTTGACTATGCCAGTAACTTTATGATTTGTCAAAGGCTTTGTGTTTGGGTCAGAGAAGTGTATCCTGCCGACAATGCCAATAATGCTGTGGATCGAGTGGGAGCTTTAGACAAGCCATGCCTTAGGCTCAGATTTTGGCAGCAGCTCCACTCGGGTGACATGTGCCTAAATTGCTCTGGCTGACAAATTCTCAAGAATGGCAGATCAGGTCAATTACAAAATGAGTTAGTTGTTGAATAGACAGGAGATTAACAGACAAAAGGCCTTAAACAGAGTTATTTACTACACAGGATAAAACAAAAGAACTACTAGTAGATTACACCAAACACTGCACAACATGAAGGTACCTATATTATAGCTAGCAGAGAAATAGTATAGATTGGGAGTCAGTGTAACTTAAACTGAATTGATGATGGGGTACACAGAGCCCTTCACTCAACCCTCAAGAGAATAATCACTAAGCAGTGTCGTGACTTCAAGGGAAAGACCACACCCATTTCCAGGGAATGTGCAGAAGACTTCTGCTTTGTGAAAGTTTGGTGTAGCTTTTATGGTTTTTAAAATGAAGTGTCTGTCAGTCAGAAATTCAAGCTTATCTTCCTACAATCTTGCTTTCAAGGCAAGATATTTACTGCCTGCTGGGAATGTCACTTCCGTGGTACCAGAATAACTCACTACAGGACAAGCTGTCCTGATTGTGATATTTCACCAATTAGCAAATTCATATCAGGGGGAAGATGCCCTGAGCTTTCACACCAGCTGATAGGCAGAACAGATAAGCCCTCCCTGTGGTAGGGGAATGTCCTGCTACATCTGGGTTCCTCTCTATATAACAGAACTGCATTAGTCAACACTGACAGAACAATCCAGTGATTTTTGTGCCTTTTTTTACTGCTGAAACACCTGTGATAAACATCTATGCTTCCAAGAGTGAATTTCAAAAAGGACTTTGAGACAACCTGACCTATGCACTTACTGCATTACTTTACTATGGTGTTCTCTTGTCAGAAATCTGTATAGTAAAGGATACTGTCTGATTCTTGGTTACTTCTGTGTCTGTGGACTAACAACCTCTTCTGCATCATCTCCACTGTGCAGGTGGACAAAGACTACTGCTGCGGTGGCCCAGCCTACTGCTGGGC